>JAQZBX010003047.1:25659-67708 GCA_029593785.1 Cabassous unicinctus
AAAAAAAAAAAAAAAAAAAAAGAAACAATTGGAGCAAAGGCAAAGCCAATTGAAAACCCAGTAGAGGGAGAAGTCTGTCTCCTGGGGAGTGAAGGGGGCATTCAATCTCCTGTAAACAGGGAAATTCCTAAAGCTACTAGCAAGCACAAGAACAGGACAAGATAAAGGCCCAGAAAAGACAGATTAGACCCTGAACTTTGCATTCACCTTGGGTGACCTCCCTGATAAGAGGGCTGACATTCAAGAAAATCCCTGTCATATCAACCACCTGGTTACAAAATCAAGAAACAAGGAAGCAGATGTTGCTCAAGTGACTGAGCACCTCCAGTTCAATCCCTGGTATCTCCCATGTGCGTGGTCTCCAGTTCAATCCCTAGTATCTTCTAACAACAAAATGAACAAACAAACAAAAATACCACCTTGAGGGAGCCAGTGTAGCTCAATGATTGAGCGTTGGCTTCCCACACACAAGGTCCTGTGTTCAATCCCCAGCACTGGTAGAGAAGGGGAGGGGAGGGGAGGAGAGGGGAAGAGAAGGGAGGGGAGGGGAGAAAAAACAGACATCTCAGGGAATAAATCGCAAAACTAGTATTTTAAAATATTGACATGTTAGAGGGTGCAACAAAAGATTACAAGACAAACAAAGAAACTGGAAATGATAATGTCCCATCCAAAGAAAGAGGATAAAAGGTCCTGAAAACATCAATGAATAAGAACAGAATGTGGACATACTGGACAAAGATTTTAAAAAATGATCTTAAAATGTTCAAGAAGAAAGGAAAATATAGAGAAAGAAGTAAAGGATATCAGGAAAACAATGAATGAAAAATATGAGACTTTCAATAAAGAGCTAGAAATTTTAAAAAGGAAACAAACAGAACTACTGGAATTGAAGACCACAATAACTGAAATGAAAAATTCTAAGGAGGGTTTCAGCAGTAGATTGGAGCTGGCAGAAGAAAGAATCTGTGAACTCAAAGACAAGACAATTGAAATGAGTCAGACTAAAGAGTAGAAAGAAAAAAAAATGACTATAAGAAGTGAAAATAGCCTATGAGACCTCTGTGACACCATCAAGTGTACCAATATATTCACTATGGGAGTCCCAAAAGGAGGAGAAAGAGTGAAAGGGGCAAAAGGAATATTCAAAGAAATAATAAAAGAAAATTTTTCAAACTTAGCAAAAGACATGAATACGTACATCCCAAAAGCCCAGAGAACACCAAACAGGAAAAACTTGAAGAAAAATACATCCTGTCACATAGTAAACAAACTGTCAAATGCAAAGGACAAAGAAAGAGTTCTGAAAATTGTAAGGGAAAAACAGTGTGTTATATACAAAGGAATTTAAATTAGATTTAGTGCCAATTTCTCATCAGAAACCATAGACGCATGAAGGAAGTGAGTTGAAATACTTGAAGTGCTAAAAGAAAACAATGGCAAATCCAAAAATTTTATTTTTCCTGAGATTTTCTTTAAAACATGAGTGAGAGATTAAGACATTCCCAGATAAGCAAAATCTGAGGGAGTTCATCACCACCAGACCTTCCCTATAAGCAATACTAAAGAGAGTTCTTCAGACTGAAAGGAAAAGTCACTAGACAGTGGCTCAAAGCAGCTAATGGAAATAAAGACTTCCTGGTAAAGGTAACCATTTGGGTAATTACAAATGCCATTAATATTGTTTGGTTTTTTTTTGTATGCAACTCTACTTCTTATTTCCTACAGGTGCTAAAGTGCAAATCCATGGAAAGTAATATAAACCTATGGTTTTAGACACGCAAAGAACAAAAATATAATTTTCAACAAGTACAAAAAAGGTGAGGGGATGAAGGGGTAAGGGAAGAGTGTATGTGTGTGCTATTGAAGTCAAGTGAGTATCAAATCAAGTATGATTATTATATATTTAGGATGTTAAATTTTAACCCCATTGTAACCACAAGGAAGATGTATGAAAAATATATTCAGATAGAAATGAGAAGGGACTCAATATGGTACAATACAAAAAAATCAAATAAATATAAAAGTAGCCATTAATGGAAGAATTGAGGGATAAAAAATACATAAGACTTAAAAAGACTAAAGAGTAAAATGGCCAAAAATGTCCTGTAATGTAAATGGATTAAACTCTCCAGTCAAAAGGCAGAGATTGGCGGAATGAATTTTAAAAATGACCAAATTATATGCTGTCTGCAAGAGACTCACCTTAAAATCAAAGATATAAATAGCTTAAAAGTGAAAAGATGGAAACAATAGGCCATGCAAGTTGTAACCATAAGAAGCTGGGGTAGCTATACTAATATCAGATAAAATAGACTTTAGGTCAAAAACAGTTATGAGGGACAAAGATGGTCATGATGTACTGAAAAGGAGGACAATTAAACAAGAAGATGTAACAATTATAAATATATATACACCTAACAGTAGAACCCCAAAATATATGAAGCAAATACTTACAGATTTAAAGAGAGAAATTGACTATTCCACATTAATACAAGACATTTTAATACATCACATTCAATAATGGATAGGATATCTAGTCAGAAGATCGAGAAAGAAGTACAGGATTTGAATGATACACTAACCAACTAGACCTAACAGACATATATAGAACACTTCACCCAACTACAACAGAATACACATTCTTCTTGAGTGCACATGAAACATTCTGCAGGATAGACTATATCTTAGGTCTTAAAAGGTCTCAATCAATTAAAAAATACTGATCTCACACAATGGGTCTCCTCCAAACACAAAGGAATGAAGTTAAACATCAATAACAGAGGGAGATGGAAAATTCACAAATAGTGGAAATTAAACGATGTACTCTTAAACAACCAATGGGTTTAAGGGGAAATTGGGAAATATCTTGAAGTGAATGAAAATACAAATACAACATACCAAAATGTATGGTATGCAGCAAAGACAGTGCTGAGAGGAAAATTTATAGCACTAAATGCTTACTTTAAAAAAGAGGAAAGATTCCAAATCAAAGACCTAACCTCAAAACTGGAAGAATAGAAAAATAAGAGCAAACTAAACACAAAACAAACAGAAAGAAGAAAATAATAATGATTAGAGTAGAGTTAAATGAAATAGAGAATTAAAAAATAATGGAGAAAATTTTAAAAAGAAGCTGATTCTTTGTGAAGATCAATAAAGTTAATAAATCTTTAGCTAGAATGACGAAGAAAATGACTAAGATTAGAAATGAAAAGAGGGACATTACTAAAGTCCCCATTGAAATAAAAAGGACTATAAAAGGATACTATGAATAACTGTATGCAACAAATTAGAAGAAATGAACAAATTTCTAGAAAAATACAAATTACATACGCTGACTCAAGAAGAAACAGAAGATCTCAACAAACCAATAACCAGTAAAGAGATTGAATCAATAATCAAACCCTCCCAACAAAGAAAGCCTAGGACCATAAGGCTTCTTAGGAGAATTCTACCAAACATTCCAAAAAGAATTAATACCAATCCTGCTCAAACTCTTCCAAAAAATTGAAAAGAATGGAATACTCCCTAACTAATTCTACAAGGCCAATATCACCCTGATAACAAAGCCAGATAAAGATACCACAGGAAAAGAAAATTAGACGTCAATATCTCTTATGAATATAGATGTAAAAATCCTCAACAAAATACTAGCAAACCAAAACCAACATTACATTAAAAGAATTACACACCACGATCAAGTGAGATTTACCCCATATATGCAAGGGTGGTTCAACATAAGAAAACTAATTAATGTAATACACCACATTAACAGAATAAGGAGGAAAAAACCCATGATCATCTAAATTGACAGAGAAAAGGCATTTGACAAAATCCAGCTTACCTTCCCAATAAAAATACTTAGAAAACTAAGACTAAAAGGAAACTTCCTCAACATGATAAAGGGCATATATGAAAAACCCACAGCTAACATCATACTTACTCATGAAAAACAGAAAGCTTTCCTTCTAAGATTAGGAACAAGATAAGGATGCCCACTGTCACCACTGTTATTTAACATTGTAACAGATGTGCTAGCTGGAACAATTAGGCAGGAAAAAGAAACAACAGGTATCTAAAGTGGAAAGGAAGAAATAAAACTTTCCCTATTTGAGGATGACATATTTCTATATACAATAGCTCCTGAAAAATCCACACCAAAGCTCCTAGAGCTAATAAATGAATTCAACAAAGTGGCAGGGTAGAAGAACAGCATCCCAAAATCAGTACTGATTAAATACACTAGTAATGAAAAATCGGAAGAAGAAATCAAGATTAAAGTTCCATTTACAATAGCAACTAGAAGAATTAAATATTTAGGAATAAATCTAACCAAGGATATAAAGGACTTGTACACAGAAAACTACAAAATATTGCTAAAAGAAATCAAAGAAGACCAAAATAAATGGAAGGACATTCCATGATCATGGGTTAGAAGTCTAAATATCATTAAGAGGTCAATTCTCCTCACAGCAATTTACAGATTAACACTATCCCAATCAAAATTCCAAAAACCTCCTTTTCAGAAACAGAAAATCCAATCATCAAATTTATATGGAAGGGTAAGGGGCCCTGAATAGCGAAGGCCATCTTGCAAAAGGACAAATTTGGAGGACTCACACTTCCTGATCTTAAAACCTATTACAAACCATAGTAGTCAAAGCAGCATTGGTCTGGCACAAGAATAAACATATAGCCAATGGAATCTATTTGAGAGCTCAGAAATTAACCCTCAGCATTTTGGGGACATTGGAATCATCCTGCATGGCATTGCAATGACAGATACAGGCCATTATACATTTTGTCAAAACCTATAAAATTGTGTGGTGCAAAGTGTAAATTATAATGTAAACTATAGACCATGACTAGTAGCAGTGCTTCAATATGTGTTCATTGGTTGTAACAAGTGTACCACACTAATGAAAGATGTTAATGGGGGAAAGTGGGGGAGGGGAGGTGATGGGGAATATGGGAATTCCCTATATTTTTTATGTAACATTTATGTAATCTAAAGCTTCTTTAAAAATAAAAAATAATAAAAAAGAAAATAATCCTCACATTTATGGCCAACTGATTTTTGACAAGGGGTAAAGACCACTCAATTGGGAAAGAATAGTCTCTTCAACAAATGGTGCTGGGAAAATTGGATCTCCGTTTGCAAAAGAATGAGGGTGGACCCCTACTTTACACTATATACAAAAATCAACTAAAATTGGATCAAAGACCTAAATATAAGATCCAGAACTATAAAACTCCTAGAAGAAAACGTAGGGAAGCATCTACAGGACCTTGTGTTCAGCAATCATTTCTTAGACTTTATACCTAAACACAAGCAACAAAAGAAAAAAATAGATAAATAGGATGTCATCAAAATCAAAAAGTTCTGTATCCCAAAGGACTTTACCATGAAAGTAAAACAACAACCTACACAATGGGATAAAATATTTGGAAACCACATTATCTGAAAAGGGTTTAATATTCAGAATATATAAAGAAATCCTTCAACACAACAACAAAAAGACAAACAACCCAATTGAAAAATGGACAAAAAAAGATATACACATGGCCAAAAAGCACATGAGAAGATGTTCAATATCATTAACCATTAGAGAAATGCAAATCAAGACCATAATGAGATATCATTTCATATCCACTAGAATGGTTACTATTAAAAAATGGAAAATTACAAGTGTTGGAGAGGATGTAGAGAAATAGGAACACTCATTCATTGCTGATGGGAATGTAAAATAGTGTCGCCACTGTGTAAGACAGTTTGGCAGTTTCTCAGAAAGTTGTTCAGTATAGAATTACCCTACATCCTGGCAATCCCAGTTCTAGGTGTATACTCAAAAGAATTGAAAGCAGAGACTAAAACACATATTTTCACACTGATATTCATAGCAGCATTATTCACAATTGCAACTCAAGTGTCCATCAACTGAATGAATGATAATTAAAATGTGATATACACAAAAGGGAATATTATTCAGCCATAAAAAATAAAGTTCTGATACATGCTATACAATGGATGAACCTTGAAGACATCACAGTAAATGAAATAACCCATACACAAAAGGGCAAATAGTGTATGAGCTCACTGATATGAAACAATGAGAATAAGCAAACTCATAGAGTCGGATTCTAGAATATAGGTTACCAGGGGACTGCAATTCCTGGTCCCAGTTCCAGAGGAAGCAGAGTAACCCTCGTGCTCATACTGGAAGCATGTATGTCTGGCTCAATCTGTCTGGTGGTGGACTGAGGTGTCTAGCATCCCAGAACTTGCCCTGCATGTAGAAGGCAGCTCACAGAGCTCTCCTACAGAATGCTGATGAAGAGCAGTCAAGTTGTGTTGCCAGGACATACAGTGCAGTGTCGGGACCATGCAGAAACTGTTTCTTAAGGAAGAGGGACACTTGGAACCATGCAAATGGGGGGAGGGGGCAAAAATTCTAGGGCCGCACATGTATTTCCAAGACAAAATGAATGTGCAAAAAGTATCAGGAGGCCACCATTGTATGGTCTGTAGCTATACAACTGTTCTCTAAACTTATTGTATGGATAAGCCGTGAAGGAGAGCACCTGCGCAGGACAATCTGAAAAGATTGGGAAAGACGTTTCCTTTATTTTCTCCTCCTTCTTCCTCCTTCTCCTGCTCCTCCTCCTCTGTTGCCTACTCTTCTCCTCCTCCTCCTCTGCTCCTCCTCTTCTTTCTTCTTTTGTTGTTAGCTAGTGTCTCACAACACTAGCTGGATACAAGCTTAAGGAACAAAAGCCTCAAAGTGTAAATTCCAGGAATAACACATTAAAATATCAAAAGGTCAAGGTTTCAACAAAAGATTACAAAACATATAATGAAACAGGACACGATGGCCCAGGCAAAGAAGAAGATTAAAGCATTTGAAGCCACTGTAAAGAGGACCAGACCAGGGACAAACCAGGCAAAGACTTTTTTAAAAATGGTTCTAAATATGCTCAAAGAGCTAAAGGAAAATTTGGACAAAGATCTAATGGAAATCAGAGAAATGACAGATGAACACAAAAAGAATATCAATAGATAGATGGAAATTATGTAAAGGAACTAACCAGAGCTGATGACCACAGTAACAGAAATTTAAAATTCCCTAGAGAAGTTCAATAGCAGATTGGAGCTGGCAAAAGAAGAAAGAATCATATAACATGAACATAAGATCATTGAAATCATTCAGTCTGAGCAGCAAGAAAAAGAAAGAATGAAGAAAAGAAAAGAGCCTGAGAAATCTGTGGGATACCATCAAGCATACCAATATACAGATTGTGAGAGTTCCAAATGAGAAGAAAGAAAGGGGCAGAGAGAGTATTCAAAGAAATAATGGCTGAGAACCTCCCAAATTTAACAAAAGACAGCAATATACACATCCAAGATGCTCAAGAAACTCCAGACAGGATAAACTCAAATGTACCCATGTCACAGCATATTATAATCAAACTGTCGAATGCTAAAGACAAATTGAATATTCTGAAAGCCACTAAAAAGAAGCAGTGTGCCATGTATGTACAAGAGAGCCTTGATAAGTGCCGATTTTTCATCAGAAACCATGGAGGCAAAACGGCAATGGAATGGCATATTCAAAGTGCTGAAAGCAGAAAATTGCCAACCAGGAATTCTACATCCAGCAAAACTGTCTTTCAAAAATGACTTCACCAGATAAATAAAAGCTGAATGAGTCTGTCACTACTAGAGTGGCCCTACAAGAGATGCTAGAGAGTTCTGCAAGTTGAAAGGAACTATCTTGAAGTGACAGTAGATTGTAGACAATAGAGATTGAAGCCTCATGAAGAAATAAAGATCTCCAATAAGAATAGCAACATGGGTAAATATAAATGCCAGCACTATTGAACTTTTGGTTTGTAAATCCACTTTTTATATCCTATAGGATCTAAAAGACAAAGGCATAAAATGTAATGATAAATCAGTGATTTGGGCTCATAGTATATTAGTCAGCCAAAGGGGTGCTGACACAAAGTACTAGAAATCTGTTGGCTTTTATAAAGGATATTTATTTGGGGTAGAAGCTTACAGTCACAAGGCCCTAAAGAGTCCAACTCAAGGTACCATGAGAGGTACTTTCTCACCCAAAGTCTGTTGCCACATATTGATGCAAGATGGAGGACAATGTCTGCCAGGGTTTGGCCTTCCTCTTCGCTCTTAAGGCTCCATGGGTCCAGCTTCTTCCAATCTCAGCTGTAGGCTGGCATAGGGCTCATCTCTCTTCCTGGGGCTCATTTCTTTCTGGGCTCAGCTGCTCTGTTCTCTTCACAAAGTCAGCTATAAACTATCAGGTGAATGGCTGAACTCTTCCAGGTCTCCAGCATCAAAACCAAGTTCTCTCCTCTGCCATGTCTTTTTCTGAGTATTTACTTCCCTGTGAGCATTTGTTTTATCAGCCCATCAAGGCGGCTGGGACTCAACACTGAATCGCACTCTAATGATGTGGTTGAATTAAAGCCCTAATCTTAACATAATTTAAACAGACATCTCAGCCGAATCTGATACAATCAAAGGGTTATCACGCCCAGAGGAAAAGACCAGTTTACAACATAATCTCTCTTTTTGGAATTCATAAATAATCTCAAACTGCCACGGTATATAAACATGTAATTTGTTACAAGAAGTACATAAAGGTGAGAGGATAGAAGAATATAGGAAAATAGTTTGTGTACACTACTAAAATTCAGTTGGTATCAAAGCAAATGAGATTGTTATAGATTTAGAATGTAAAATTAAGATCTACGGTAACCATAAAGAAAATATTGAAGAATATGCAAACTCATCGAGATAGAAATTAAAGTACAGGGTGCCAGGGCCAGGGGATAGGGGAATAGGGAGTTAATGCATAATGGGTATAAGATTTCTGTTTGGGAAAATGGGAAGTTATATGTTCCCACAGTTAAAAAAAATTAAAAAAGCAACTAAAGAGACAATGGCAGTTAAATGTAATAAATGACTCTGGATGGCATCTAACAAGGGAAGAGAAAAAGGCTCAAAGGACATTATTGTACATGTGGAAAAAATTAGAATATAGACTGAAAGCTTTATATTGATGTTAAAATGCTTGAACCTGATAACTGCACTTAAGGTGGTTACTAAGTGAATATTCTTGTTCTTAGGAAATGTAAATGGCAGTATTAAGCGTTAAAGAAGCATAATGTATATAATACTCAAGATTTCTGAAAATAGATTGATAAACAGATAGAATGAGATTGCAAAGGTGGCAAATGTCAAAATTGGTAGATCTGGGTATCTGGATTTAGGGATATGTTGGAGTTCTCTGTATGGGATTTGCATTATTTCTGTAACTGTCCTCTAAGTATGAAAGTATTTCAAAATGAAAAGTATGAAAGTATTTCAAAATGAAAAGTATTTCAAAATGAAACATGTAAATGGTTCACATACATGTTGCAGGGAGGCTACTGGAGCAGAAGAAAGAGATGAAACTCGGATCAGTTAAGCATCTTTATTCAAAGTTTCTCCATCAACAATTACTAAGAATAGAACCAGATATGCATGACACCTGATTTGGCACTCCATTTAGTTAATGGTATCTTTCTTTGATCGGTGACTGAAAGACTAGAGTCACAATTTTGGGGAAAAGCCTGCCAAGTGGGCTTAATCTTTTCCAAGTGTTATCAGTGAATCCAGTAACAAATAGGTTTTAGGCTAGCCTCTCCACTGTTCTGGACTTAGTAATAATTTCTTAATTCTCTGTACCCTGAGATTGAATCATGTTACTGGAATATCTTGTTAGAGATTAGCAAAGTGGAAATTAGCTGAAATTTCCCAAAATAAGTTGTCTTTGTGAGAAACCTCCCATATAATCCATACCATGTGTCATTTTATACAAAAGTATCTCATAAAATGTTGAAATAGCCAGGAACATTCTTCATGAAACCTTTCCTAACGACATGCATCTAACTTTAACCAAACTCATTTGTTTTGTGCATGCATATAATAGATGTCCAACATTTGTGAAAGGAAGGGAGGGAGGGAGGGAGAGAAGTAGAGTAGGGGAGAGGGAGGGAGGGAGGGAGAATGTCTTTATTGAGACAATATAAACAAATATTTGTGAAATCATCAAGAAGGATACTTTCTTTGTCCAGTTAAAATAAAGAAATATCAGTTTCTCTTCTCAGTATAACCTGTTTTAGGCTTAGCCATTATAAAAAAGTATTCTCTAACCACTTAGTTGCCAAGACTGCTATGACAACCACACAATGGGTTTGCTTAAGCAACAGAATTTATTGTCTCATGGCTTTGGAGGCTAGACGTCCAAAATCAAGATTTCGAAAGGCCATGCTTTCACCTGGAGCTGTAACGTTCTGGGGTATCTTGCCAGCAATCCTTGGTTTCCTCGGTTTACATCTCTGCCTCCATTACATGGTGTTCTGCATCCTTCTCTGGTTTCTCCTGGTTTCTGGCTTCTACTGACTGAAGGCATCCAAATTCCTCTCTCTCATTAGGACTCTAGTCTTATGAATTAAAGGCCCACCACGATTCAATCTGGCCTCCTCTAAATAGAATCTTTGAAGATCCTATTCACAAATGAGTCCACACCTTAACCAGTCATAAAATCTTCAGAGGTCCTATTTACAAATGGTTTCGCATCCACAGGAGCAGGGGTTAGATCTTTTGTGTGTGTGTGGGGGGGGCATGATTCAATTCCCCACTACCATCTTTTCTCTCAAACTAAAACAATCCCAGATCCTAAAACTTCCCACTCAAGGCCAAATTTTCTTTCCTTTAATAATTTTTTTGTTCTTATCTACACCCATTTTGAGTTCCTTTTTTTAAAAAAATTCAAAGGCATTTGTGATTATAGTCCATTGTTTTTCATTATCTGGTTAAATGTTAAATTCCTTTGAGGGGACTTTTATATTATTAAAAGAGAAACCAGATGAAAGTTTTAAAGAAGAAACATTTCTTTTTGAAGCCCATTGAAAAGGAGCTTATCTATAGCTTGTATATGTAAATAACTACTTTTTTTCCCCTACAAACCAAATTTATTGGGGGTTTGCTTTTTTTAAAAGGAGAAACCATTAATTACTGTGTCCAGACTTCTCAGTTCTCCAATACACACACACACATAAACCCTTCTTGTGCTATGATAAAATAGTCAAACATAGTATTTTTCCCATGTCAATACTATTTAATGACATAAACTGCTAAAAGATTATTTTTACCATATATTCACTAAATAAACAAAGGATCTGTTATAAGGTACAAAAACTCAGAAAACCTTTTGGTAAATGTTTGAAAGGTTAATTTCCCAGTTTAAGGACTTCCCTATTTCTAAATCAAGGTGTTGCTTATGAACCTCCTTCATTGGAAGCCCCTTGCAGAATAGTTCTTCCGCAGTACTTCTCAAAAGTGCTGAGTCCTACTCCAGCCCTACATAATTAGATTCTGTGGAGGTGAAGTTCAGGAATTTGGGATATTCTCCAGGTAATTCTTTTGCGTATTCAAGTTTCAAGTGATAGTAGTATCAAGCTTTGGCCTTTTAACTTTATGGATTAATTTTGTTTTTGTTTTCCCTAGGAAGTAGAAAAAAAATTTTAAACCCCAAAAGTTGGTATTAAAATAGTGATGATGAAAATGTGAGGGGTATGCTTCCCATCCAGAAATCAAACACCCTGGATCTGTTTAGCAACCTGATTATTTTAGAGAAAGAACTTAATTTTGCTGCTAGGAGTCTATAAAGTCCTGTGATATCCCCAGAGACCAACTTTATTTGTGGATGTTGATAAAAGATAAATCCAACAATCTTTTTTTTAAAATTCACATACTTGGCCAAGTAGCTTGAATCTAACATTACAGCAAGTTTGATTTCTTCCTTGCAGTTAGCAGTAATGCAAGGCATCATCTTTTTAATAAGGAATATGGGAACATTTTATTTTTCGATTGGCCACCATTTGCCAGGCAATTTTAAGAAGGAAAAACAATGCTGAGCTGTAATTGCTGAGTTGATGGTGTGAGCTCAAGAAATGGGATCCCAAGGAGTGGGACTATGAACATGGTATTCTTATCTTCCCAGTACCCACCACTTGAGTCACCTTAAGTTTATTTGCCTTAAAGATACTCTACTGCAATCATGTGATAGCTTATAATTTGTGTGATTGCAATCATGTAATAGTTTAGAATGTTGTCCATTTTTATGTTAGTATCTATCAATGAAGAGATTTTCTAAAATGTTTGCTTCATCATGTTTTTTTGCTTCATCATTTTTTAATATATTTTTCTCATACAGTGAATATATTTTTAAAGTTCTATAGCTATGACTTACTAGATGTTCCTCTATGATTGTTTTCCTTTAATATTACTGACTTTTATTTTATTTTCTATGCAAATGTTATTGGTCTTTGTTTTTTACATAGGTATACACTTTACCAAGAACTTTCAGATCTTTTTTATTCTCACTATGAGTACAAAATTAGGGCAGAGAATGTATTGTCTATACTTTAATTTAAACAAAACTTTAAAATGTTATAATTTTCTATATGAATTTTATCATTAGTAAATTATTATCAAGGATTTTTTGGAAATTAACTTGGGTAAAAGTTAAATTAACATGGAAAACATATTTTATTTTGTGTTACACAGGATAACAGTAAAACCTGTTAATGAAAATCTCTCTTAGTTGCAGTAACTTATGTTTCTTTTCATTCAGTGTGATATAAGGACAAAAATTTCAAATTTCCCAGGCTTATGATATCATCTCTGCCATTAACTCACCACAATGAGCAAGTTGACTATATACTGCAGTTACTAACATCATCCCAATACTGCAACAGTATTGTATGCATTTCAGCTATTAAACTAAGACTGAAAGTAACAGTCCTAAAAAAAAAAAAAAAACTTTCCTCACTGAAATTATATACATGATCTCCAAGTATAATACAATACTTGGTGGTTTGGAGATATAGATCACAGAAAAACATGTTCTAAAACTTAATCCATTCCTGTGGGTGTGAAGCCTTGTAAATAGAACCATTTGATGAGGTTACTTCAGATAAGGTATGGCTCAGGATGGATCTGAACCCTGTTACTGAAGGCCTTATAGGGAAGGGCACAGAGAGAAGAAAAGGACACAGAGGGAGCAGCCAGAAGCTGAAAGTCAACAGAACCCGGAAGAGAAGGGAGAGGCCAGGAGAGGCTGCCATGTCCACTGCATGAGACAGAGGAGCCAAGGACCAAGCATCACCAGCAGCCAGCCCCAGAACACCAATCTTGATGATGCTTTGATCTGGACTTCCCCAAGCCTCAAAGCTGTGAGCCAATAAATTCCCATTCTTTAAGCCAACCCATTGCATGGTATTTGCTTTAGTAATGAGGAAACTGAAGCACTTGTATATTGATGGCTTTGGGAATTGCATTAGTCCTGATCCTCTCTAGTTATTTCATTGCTTTAGTTCTGTGTCCTACACTTATCTTCCTTGACATTACTGGTGATTCTCTTTCTGGTGCTTATTCATGCTGGTCCATAAAAGATGTCTACTTCTTACGTAAGGGTTGTATATAGGCAAGAATACATAAAGGAATTCTGAGTCTCTTTGTCCACAACTCTTCAAATAAATAGAATCTACATCAGCTATTTTTCGCAGTATTAACTATTTCTGTTCCTACATCACTATTATAAGATGTGCATTGGAAATTCAAGTCTCATTTAATTCTGCAAATTCTGCAAGCTATTACTGATCAACTGCCTAGGAAGTTGTCTTCTCTCCAACAAGAAAGTTTTATAGACCTCTCTGTATTTTGGCTGCAAAGGCTAAAAAAAATAATTCTTTCATGGATGCTGACTTCAAAATTCCTTCCACCCCATTTTTCCCTTACCATAATATTCAGAAATCATTTTCTTTATCATAATTTCCTTAGCTTCGATACTCTCAAAACTACCCAAGCAGCCGTGCATTCAGGTTTAAAATGTTAATGCACTGTTGGAAGATGGGTTTTCAACCATTTCATGTCCATTCTATGTAGCACAGTTACATTCAAATACACAAACAATAATAGCCAGTAATTAACAACAGCAAAAACTTATTGAGAACTTACTGTGTGCCAAGCATTCTGTTAAGAAATTCATGCTTCATTAACTGATATAATTTATACACCAAACCTAAAGTCCTTCTTCCATATGCCATTGAAAATAATCTTTTTATACCCTTTTATTTTGAAATAATTTCAAATTTACTTAACGGTTGCAAAAATAACACAACTCCCATACCAAGAACTCCAACATACTCCCATACCCTGAGACATCCAGATCCAGCAATTTTAACATTTTGTCACCTTTGTTGTACCATTCTATCATCTATCTACCCATCCATCCATCCATCCATATATCTATATATTTTCTGAACATTTGAGAGCAGGTTGTATACATCATACTCCTTGAACACATAATACTTCCATGTACAATATCTAGGAACAATGATATTCACATATGTAATCACCTAAGTGCAGTTACCAAGTTCAAGAAATTTAAACTCAATATAAAGCTTACATTATTTTTTTTTATTTTTTTTTATTTATTTATTTATCCCCCCCTGCTGCTTGTGCTTGCTGTGTTCATTTGCTGTGTGTTTTTCTGTGTCTGCTTGTCTCCCTTTATTGGGTCGTCCTGCTGTGTCAGCTCACCGCGCCGCGCGGGCTGGCTTGCCTTCACCAGGAGGCCCCGGGAAACGAACCCAGGGCCTCCCATATGGTAAACGGGAGCCCTATCGATTGAGCCACATCCGCTTCCCTAAAGCTTACATTCTATATTCCAACAATTTTTTCTCAGGTTCCAATAATGTCTTTTTTTTTTTTTTTAATGAAAAGGAGGATTTATTTTTCTACCAAATCTCCAATCCATGTCCCAGCCAACAGATGAAGGATAAATCAAGCTCCACATAGAGAATCCTGAAAAAACAATTTTATCTTTCTACAGAGAAAAAAATGCTTTTGTGTTTTTGTTTTCTCTTTTTTCTTCTTTCTCTCTTCAAAGTTCTTAGGCAAGTGGGAACAAAGATGAAAAAATTCACATAGTGAATGGGTCTGTATGTTTTCTTCTCATAGGTATTTAAATGTTCCTTCCCTGCTGCTGTTACTACCCAATAGAGACACAGAATAAGTCCATGGCTGCGCTAATAGTCCTATCTTCATGTTATCCTATAGTTTGATAACTGAGGACCACAGGATGATTTCAATTTATAATGCCCTAAGGAACAGGTGAAAAGATCTGCATTAGATTCTCAAACCTTTATTGAGTGCCTACTATTTGCTGGGCACAAGGCTGGGCACTGGGCAGTGATTGTGCTGGTTCTGAGTAACCTAAATGATGCTGTAGAGAGAAGTTTCCTTCCCCAGTGGCAAGAGGATGTTTGCTGGGTACCTGGGGTAGGCACAGAACTTAGGCCCTAGGCACACAGGCTGTGCTCTCTTCTGACAGACACTGTCAAGTAAGAACCAAACACAATTTCTAAACAGCTGTGGAATTTGCTCCACAATCCTCGTAGTGATGTGTGTCTCCAAGGAGCTCGGGGTCATACAGACAATGTATGAAATCTTCACTGAAGTTTGCATGAAGATCACTGTGTTGTGCACCAGGATTTCAGGGAACATGCATAAGAAGAACACACAGGAGAATGGTTCTCCCATCTCAGCCTTCACGGTAAAGTTCACCAGGTGGTCGCTCCAAGACAGAATGAGGGTGACGTTATTTGTCATATATGTGCCAACCATGGTGTTCATGTATTGAACCTGACTGGACAGGCTGGTCACTGCCATTGAGAAGAAGTTGAAGTTCCTGATTTTCAGGATGGCCACAATACTGAGGATTATAAGGGAGCCTTTCCGATTAAACATGACGTTCACTACTTTAATGCCATCATCATCCACAAGGACCGAGTGTGGAAACAGGAAGAAAACCACCAAACCAGATGCCAGGAAACAGCAGGACAGACAGGAAGACATACTGCTTACTCCCAGAACACCCCTCTTCTCCAATCCATTTCTTTCACTCGGCCCTCAGAACATTTCGAGCTTCAAGTTTCCTTCCCCAGATTGTGATGAGGACAGAGATATCTTGCTTGAGCAATAGTAATACAGGAAACGGGGAATTTACAAGAACAGATTTACTTTTCAAAAAGTTAACTGGCATTCATCTGCGTATAAAAAAGGGACAAGGGACAGAAGTAGATATTAACAGGTGAGAGGCAGGGTAACTCATGTTCTCTGAGGGTGCAATTTCTGATCACTGTGTGGGATCAAAGCCACCAGCTCATTTATTTTCTCTGTTGGTATGTAGCCAGTCCCTTGGCACATGAGACAGATGCTGTCTCATCCCGTGAACTCCACATATGGGAACTGAGCAATGGCTTCTTTCTGCTCTTGTTCAGCCCACAAATCCTCCTTGTTATCTTTCTTCTGCTTGCAGGAAGAGGGACGAGCAGAGGCAGACTGTTGGGACCCCATGCCTGTGGCACGCTACCTGTGTCATGACCTGCTTCCTACTTCCTCCAAGTGTCTCTCCCTTAGTCCAATAATGTCCTTTTTAGGATTTTCTCCTCCATGCTTAGATCCCATCTGGTATCACATATTACATTTAACTGTCATTAGCTCTTTAGATTTCCTTCCTTCCTCCCTCCCACCCTCCCTTCCTAATTGTGGAAGCATAAATCTTCTCATCCTAACCTCTCCCAAGCATATCAATCAGTGGAATTAATCAAACTCACAATAATACAGTACCCTCACCACCATCCATTACTAGAACTTTCTCTTCATGCCAAACAGAAATCCTATACTCAGTTTGCAATAACTCCCCATAGCCCATGTCCTCCACCCAAGTAACCTGTACTTTACTTTCTGTCTCAGTGAGCTTGCATATTCTGATTTTTTTTCCTGATATTTTCTTTGTGGTTACCATGGGGCCTAAATCTATAACAATGATTGTTTTTATACCAACTTAGCAATTCCAAAAGCATACAAAACTATGTTCCTCTAACACTCTGTCCCCCAACCTTTATGTAGTTCTTGTCACAAATGATATATTTATACATTATGAGTCCAAAACCAATAATTTATCATTACATTTTATGCATTTGCCTTTAAATTCTGTAGGAAGTAAAAAGTTAGTTACAAACCAAAAATTCAATAGTACTGGCATTTATATTTCCCCATATCATTATTGTTCCTAAAGATCTTCATTTCTTCATATGGCTTCAGTGCATTGTCTAATGTCCTTTCCTTTCAACCTGCAGAACTCCTTTAAGCATTTCTTGTAGAGCTGGTCTAATGGTGATGAAGCCCCTCTGCTATTTTTTTTTTTTTTTTAATCTAGGAATGTCTTAATTCCTCCCTCATTTTGGAAAGAGAGTTTTGCTGAATATAGAATTCTTGGTTGACAATTTTTTTTTTCTTTCTTTCTTTCAGCACTTGAAATATGTCTTTCCAATGCCTTCTTAACTCCATGGTTTCTAATGAGAAATCAGCACTTAATCTTATCGAGGCTCTCTTATACATGACACATTGCTTCTCTCTTATGGCTTTTGAATTTTCTCTTTATCTTTGGCATTCAACAGTTTGCTTATAATATGCTACAGCATGGGTCTATTTGGGTTTATCTTGTCTGGATTCCATTGAGTTTCTTGGATGTATATATTGATGTCTTTCTTTAAATGTGGGAAGTTTTGAGCCATTATTTCTTTGAATATTCTCTCTGGCCCTTTCTCTCTTTCTTCTTCTGGGACTCCCACAATGTGTATATGAGTATGCTTGATGGTGTCCCACAGGTTCCTCAGTCTCTGTTCCCTTTTCTTTATTCATTCTTCTTTCTGCTCCTCAGACTGAATGATTTCAATTTTTTTTTTTTTTAAAGATTTATTTATTTATTTATTTATTTATCCCCCCCTTGCTGCTTGTGTTTGCCGTGTCCATTTGCTGTGTGTTTTTTCTGTGTCTGCTTATCTCCCCCTTGCTGCCCACTGCACCGTGCAGGCCGGCCTGCCCTCACAGGGAGGCCCCGGGAAGCGAACCCAGGGCCTCCCATATGGTAAACAGGAGCTCTATCGATTGAGCCACACCCGCTTCCCTCAATTGTTTTATCTTCAAGTTTTCTCATTCTTTCTTCTGCCAGCTCCAATCGGCTGTTAAACTCCTCCAGGGAATTTTTAATTTCTGTTACTATGGTCAATGGCTGTTTGATTCCTTTTTATAATTTTCACATCTCTAGTGACATTCTCTTCATGTTCATGTTTTCCTGATTTCCTTTAGTTCTTTGTCCATGTTTTCCTTTAGCTCTTTGAGCATATTTAGGATCATTTTTTAAAAGTCTTTGCCTAGTATGTGTCTGGACTGGTCCTCTTTGCTGATGGTTTCTAATATTTTAATCTCCTCCTTTGCCTGGACCATTGCATTCTGTTTCTTTGTATGTTTTGTAATCTTTTGTTTAAATCTGGACATTTTGATATTTTAATGTGTTATCACTGGACTTTAGACTCTGAGGCTTAAGCTTGACTCCAGCAAGTGTTATGGCTGAGCTTTCCTTGAATGACAAGAGCTAACAATAACAACAACAAAAAAGTGATGAAAGGACAAAAATACAAATACCTTTCCCAGGCTTTAAAACTGACCTGAGAGAGTGCTCTCCTTTAGGGCTTATCCATACAATGGGTTTGGAGAATAGCTCCTGGCCAAAGTGTAGGGACCTCCCTGATCTTTCCTGTGCATGCTTCTTGTCTTGGCCATGAGAGTGTGGCTCTAGGAATTCCCCACAAGCACATGTGGCTCTAGGAATTCCCCCATTTACACAGATATGAAATTCTCCCTCTTTCCTAGGAAACAACTTCCTCACCACCCCAGGTCATGCACTGTATGTACAGGCCATGTACTGTATGCCCTAGACAGCATGACTTGACTGCTCTCCCACAGTGTTCTAGAGGAAAGCTTGGTGCTTCTACATGCAGGCCAAGTTTGACCAGTCCCTCAGGCTTCCACCAGACAGATTGGGCCAGATACACATACTCGCAATATGTGCATGAGGGTTACTCTGCTCTCTCGGGTACTTGGTAGTACCAGGATTCCACACTAGGAATGCTAGCCAGCTTCACACTGAACTGGTGAGGGATAGAGGAGGAACCAGCCAGGGTGCCTAGAGATCCTACCACTTCTAAGTTTCCTTTTGCTTGATTCAGCACACACCCTGTTACTGCAGTCCTTTCACTGTTTTCTGGAGCTTTGAGAAAGTTATTTCTGCTAGTTCTTACTGGTTGCTCAAAGCTTCTGTATGGACATGGAGCCCTGAAGTGTCTCACTCTGCCATCTTGAGCTAGGCAAAAAATCATCTTTTAAAAGTGTGAAACTGATTCATCACTTACTTAGAATATTTTTCTTAGAGTAAAATTGATTTTTTCCCATGTCTGCAAAGTCTACCATAATTAGCCCACCTCCCTAGCCTTATTGTGTCCCTTGCTCATACTGGCTTGCTTTCTATCCCTTTATCTCCCAATCCCATTTCCAAGTCACTCTTTTTGTATCTGGCTTTCCATCTTTCTGGAACTCTTTTCCTGAGATGATTACAGTACTGCCTTCTGTGCACCACTTTTCATCTCTCTAGAGAGGCCTTCCTGAACCACCCTAGCCAAAATATCATGCCACCTCGCTGCTCCTTGGTCTCTCTCGATCACATACTTCTGTTTTATGTTCTTCACAGAATTTAGCATTATCTGAATTTAACTTATATACTTATTTGTTTACATGTTTCCCTCTGCCCATCCCCTCACAAACATTACTCCAGTAAAGGCAGGGTTTATATCTGTCCTGTTCACAACTCTATCTGTTGTACCTAGAATAGTAAATATTTTTGACTGAATGAACAACCTAGGGAAGTGAGTATTATTAGTTCCCCCCCTCCAAATCACAGAGGCATTTTTGTGCAAGTGATTTATTCAAGGTCACACAGATAATGAGATTGATCTTAGACAAGCCACTTATCCCCAGTATGACTTCCTGTATTAGCCAAAGAGGTGCTGATGCAAAGTACCAGAAATCTGTTGACTTTTATAAAGGGTATTTATTTGGGGTAGAAGCTTACAGTCACAAGGCATAAAGAGTAAGTTACTTCCCTCACCAAAGTCTGCTGCAACATGTTGGAGCAAGATGGCCGCAGGTCTCTGCAAGGGTTCAGCCTTCCTCTTCCTCCTAAGGCTCCGTGGTCCCAGCTCCTTCTGATCCCAGCTGTAGGCTAGCATAAGGCTCGTCTCACTCCCTGGGGCTCATTTCTTTCCAGGCTTTCTCAGCTGTTCAGGGCTCTGGTCTCTTCAGCTGCAAACTATCAGGCAAATGGTTCAGCTCTCTCCCCGGGGCTCCAGTGTCAAAAACTAAACTCTGTGTTCTCCTTCTCCATGAATTTACTTCACTGTCTTTGATTGAGCATCCATTTATATAGCCCACAAGGGGGGCTGGTGCAGACTCAAACTGAGTTGCCCCAATGACATGGTCAAATAAAAGCCCTAATCTTGATTTAATAAAGTAAAAGTAAAACCTCTGAATCTAATATAATCTAATAGGCCCAAGCAACAGACTAGTTTACAAACACAATTCAAAATCTATTTTTGGAATTCATAAATAATAACAAATTGCTACACTCCACCCCGAATTCCAAAAAGGCATTACAATATTCAAAAAACCTTATTTCAGTAGCAAAAGTACAAAATCACATCACAATCAGTTAACAGAAATACAGTTGGTCTTGGGGCAAAGTCCTGTCTGGCTGCAGATCTCTGAAACTTATGAAACAATTTATCTGCTTCCAATATACAAAGGGACAGACAAAGGATAAACATTTGCATTACCATAAGGAGAAATTGGGAGGGAAACATGAGCCACGGGTTCCAAACAGTTCTGAAAACCTGCAGGGCATATTTTATTAGATTTCAAAGTCTGAGAGTCATTCTCAAGATGATGGTTTCCTCTCCCTGGGACCTCATGGGGACCCACCCTTTCCACAGGCTTGCCCAATGGCCATTTTCTTGGTTCCACCTTCATCAAGCATCTGGGTGGTGACTGAGCTCCACACCTTACCCTCGAAGAACATTGGGGTGATGGCCACACCTTCCCTGATCTCTGGGGTAGAGTCTTAATGCCCCCAGTACAATGAAGTGGAGGTAGCATCCTCCCTAATCTTTGGCATACCAGCCCAATCCTCTCAGAGCAATAAGTTGGCAACCTGGACTTCCCTAATCCATGGGGGATAAGTCCACCCCTCTCTGACCTATAAGGTGTGGACCTTACCCTCCCTAACCCTTGGGGAATGTGCTCTGCCCTCCCTGTACCCTGGGGTGGCAAAACTCTCCCTGAACAGCAGGCAGGAACATCCACCCTCTTCAATTGCTGGGGCAAACTCACCCTTTCTGTACACATGGGTGGGGTTCCTCTCTTGGCCCAAGGAGATATCTTAAATCCTGATCTCAGCTTCCATGGTTTTCCTCTTAAAGCCGTTTCCCCTTCCATCTCTCCCTTCAATGTCCCTTTTAGTCCAGGCTGACAGTGGTTTTGTTCATACAGTTCTCTCAAAAAGTTTGTTGGTTTAGCATGCAAGAAGCAGGGGTCCAAGCCATCAGACAGTAAGACTTCCCACAAGTCTTTCTGAAATAACTGCATCTTCAATCCTGATTTACAAGTTCCAAGTTTAGTTTAATCCTCAAACATGGCACTATCATCTGGGGCTTGATTTCTAGAGGCTTGGAATTTCCAGTATCAATTTCTGGTTTAGTTGTGCCCAACAGTTCAGTTCTCAGCTTATCTCTCTCATCTAGCATTTTACTATAAGCTGCAAGGAGAAGCTAGGCCACATTCTCTGAGTTTACTTTGGAAAGTTCTTCAGCTAAATGCCTAGGCTCGTCATTTTCATATTCTGCCTTGATAAAACATCAGGAGTTAATCTTGCTAAGTTCTCTACAACTTTAAAACACGGATCGCCTTTCCTCCATATCCAACAATAGTTTCATCATTTACTTCTAAGTCCTCACAAAAATCTCTTTAGCATCCATATTTCTACCAACTGTCTCTTCAAAGCACTCTAGGCCTTTTCTATCAAACATCTCACAACTATTTCCTTCTAAGGCCTTATCAAAAATAACTTTAGGCTCCACATTACTACCAACAATCTCTTCAAAGGGATCTAAGCCTTTTCCACCAAGCATCTCACAGTTCCTCCAGAAAACACCCCTCACCCATTTATAAAACCATTGCAGCATTTTAGTAACTGCAAAAGCATAACCCCACTCTCCAGTACCAAATTCTGTATTAGCCAGCCAAAGGGGTGCTGATGCAAAGTACCAGAAATCTGTTGGGTTTTATAAAGGGTATTTATTTGGGGTAGAAGCTTACAGTCACAAGGCCATAAAGAGTAAGTTATTTCCCATACAGCCCACAAAGGGGGCGGGGGATGGGGACTCAAACTGAGTTGCCCTAATAACGTGGTCAAATAAAAGCCCTAATCTTGATTTAATAAAGCAAAAGTGAAACCTCTGAATCTAATACAATCTAATATGCTCAGAGGAACAGACCAGTTTACAAACACAATCCAAAATCTATTTTTGGAATTCATAAATAATATCAAACTGCTACACTTCCCAACTGCCCAAATTTAAACCCCATGCCTTTAGCACCTATACTACCCTGTATGAAGTTCTAATACTGCAATAAAAACTGCACAATTCTATCTCACTCTTCTTTGGTAATAATTGATTGGGTGAATTGATATAAAAGAAAAACACTTTACTTCCATATTCTATTCTGGGACTGAAGAGGAAAGGACCAAAATGTTGTGGACTGTCATAGAACTTTGGTTATATTAAGGAGAATCTGCTAAGGAAGAAAGGTGAAATATCTGAGAAAGAGAACTGACATTTTTTGGGCCCCTGACATGTGTGAGGCAAGTTATAAGAGCTGGGTTGATTAACACCTAGACTACTTATTATCATCCCATTGTACAGATGAAGAAATGGAGGTTCAGAGAGTTAAGAAATACATCTGAGGTTGCAAATTTAGTTGCAGAATATGAACCCAGTCCTGTCTGAATCCAAAGACCAAGAATTTTCTATGACACCACTGGCTTAATGAGCACTAACAGTGTTCTTAAGAATAAAATGTAAAAATTTTAACTAATTCCACCTACATTTTTTTTCACTGACATTTGAATATTCCCAGAATATATGATATTTCTTTATCAAAAATCTAACTCCCATCCTGTTCAGTACTAACAGAAAGTTATGCCAAATTAAATAAAGGCACATTACTTAAGACAGGCTCATCAGGAACAAGCCAAAAGGCAGGATGGTGCTCATCAGTGAATGCAATTTGAATCTCCAGGCAATTAAAGAATTAATTTTTTCCTGTGAAGACATAAAACGCAAGCCATTTTCCTCTTTCATAAAATGGATAGAGGCAGATATGTATGACAATTTTACCTAGAATTCAACAACTAGTCCAAATTCGCCAAGCTCCACTTTAACGGAAGCCCAGGTTTAAAGCTCTTCCTGCTTTCATGGAATATGGACAGAGGAACTACACATGTGTCAGATGACCAGTCTAGAACCAGCAAAACCTGAAATCGACAAGGAAGAAAATCCTACTTGAGGAAATATCTGTTTTCCTGGCTCCACAGGATCCTCAATAAAGGTTTCCTTGAATTTGAGATAACGGATAGCCATTTGCCTGCAGTAGTGCTCAAGATCCCCCATGGACGCAGGCCTCACAGACAGTGTGGCAAGGGCTTACTCATAATTGTTACCATTAGAGACAGGGTTGTATAAAAGGAAACTGCTTGCCAACTGACAGCATCTCTCCTTGTCAGCAACATCTCCTTCCCTGGTGAGGCATCCCTTCTCCCTAAATCCTTAAGGGAACAAAGCTCTTACTTCATCCATGGCATCTATCTTTTGGCAAGCTGCTCACCCTGGACTTAAACTCTTTTTGAAACAATTTCCCTTCTTCCTCAGATTTCCAAATGAAACTGCTTCTCTGCAAGTGCTTTCCTGGCAACCTTCCTCTTTTACTTTTTTTAAAAGTAAAAAATTAAACTCTCCATTCCAGCCAGAAGGTCACCTGTGACGTTAAGCAACAAACTAAACTTAGATTTGAAGGCATGGAAGAGTGATGAAAGACGTTGTTGGCTGCTTCCCTCCCAGATCCAGTTGTTCCTTCCACAGAATCCACATCTACACTAATAGCCAACAGAGAGCTCTCCAAAGCACCATGGGCCTCTGCCCAAAGCCAAGCTCCAAGGCTCTCTCGTGCCCCAGAGTGCCCATCACACTTCTATTAAAGCAAGATTGCTGTAAAACCAAAAAGGTACCATATGTTCTCTGTTCCTTTTAATATTCTTCTTTCTGAGGATTCTAAATTACAAATGCTACAGCTGAGCTCTTAAAAGAGCCTGCCTAATAGAAAAAACTCAGTGTTTTAGTGTCTGGATAAGTGATACTGCTTTGCTGGTACACCTATAAAATAATTCTATCCTTGATTTTTTTATGTAAAATGTACATCATTCTTATTACTACTTAAAAGAAAATCCCATAGCACTTAACCCCTTCATTGTGTTCCCTCCCTACTTATAATCTGAAAATTGACCTCTACCCCTAGGAAGATGAACCCTGTTCCCAACCTCCAAACTACTTGAAAAGAACCTGGATCCTTTCTTCATGACCAAGCAGCCAATTTGACTATATCATGCCCCTCCCCTCTGATCTTTAATTCAAATGTACTTCCTCCACTGCCCTTTCTTGACTCCTTCTCTCAAACGTTCACTCTTCTCAGGGGCAAGCTAAAATTGCACGTTGCCTCAGGTATGATGGCCTTTTGCACTTAGTTTCCTAGGACTGTTGTAACAAATTACCACAGATTGGTTCGCTTAACAACAGGAATTTATTATCTCACAGTTTTGAAGGCTAGAAGTCTCAAATCAAGGCATTGGCAAAACTATGCGTTCTGTCTGAAGACTGTGGTGCCCTGGTGCTGGTTTACCACAATCCTCGAGGGTTCTTGGCTCGCATGGCTTCTTCCCATGATGATGCCCTTGTTCTCTTCCAGTTTCCGATGACTTCTGGCTTCTCCCTGTGGCCACTCTGATGCCTGGTTTTCGGTTTCTTCTCTTTATAGGGCCTCCAGTAATATGGATTAAGTCTCACCCTGATTCATTGGGGCCACACCTTGATTAAAAATAAGCTTTCTAAAGGTCCTGTATTTAAATGGATTCTCACCCACAGGAATATGGATTAAGGTTTAAAACTTGTCTTTGTTGGGGTATATAATTCAGCCTACCACAGGCACAGTTCATGTTGGAACAAGTTACAATTTTCCCTTTTTCTGTAGTCTTCTGGATTTAAAAATCTAAAGGATGTTGGTAGAATAGATTATCCAGATCCTGGAATACTGTGCATTTGTTAAAAAGAATGAGTTTGATCAATAGTATGTATGCTGTTACAGAAAGATGCCTGAACTGTATATTAAGTTAAAAACAAAGTAAGTTTCAGATTAGTCAGGGTAGTCTATCAAATTTGTGTTTAAAATACACATTTTAAATTATAAAAATAGTATGAATTCATGAAAAAAAAATGAAAAAAAAAATCCCACAGGTCCTGGGTAAAGGGAAATTTTACTTTTTACTTTATACCCTTTTTTATCTTTGAATTTTTTCCATGAGCATGCATTAAAAAAAAGAATTAGGAATGCAGGGGACTATTCAGGTGCCATAATAGGGTTAGATATAAACTACAAAAGTTTTACCTTTGTTTGTTTGTTTTTTATTCTGCCCTCAGTCTATGCACCCTCTTGTTAATGAATGCCAACCCATGTGTCTCCTCAATCTACTGTGCATTTGGATAAACCACAAACCTTCTTTTCCCCTTCAAATTCCAGGATACATCATTCATTCTTCACTGAAGGTTTTGCCATACCACCTTTTCTTGGGCTGCTGGTTTGTGCAATTTCCCCCTCACTCTATGTCACAAAGGTGGTTCTTGCAAGTCAATTTCTTTTCAAGATGCTACTATTGAGCCATGTTGACCGTGACCTTGAACAGAGGTGAGAAAGGAAGGGCCTTTTCTTCTTCTTGCCTTTCCTGAAGTGTCAGAAAGATCTTCAGGGGCTGGTGAGCCAGATCTTAGATTTGAAGCCAAGTCCCAGTCATCAGGGAGAGCCTAAAGCTTGGGGACTGATCCCAGTAGAGTGATCACAGGGACTCCAAGTTAGTGTAAGCAAACGAAGAGGTTACCCAGAGGTGCCAGTGACAGCTGACCATTTAGGCAGGGATTGAGCAAAGTAGGGTGAGTGGTACCAGCAAGTTAGCCATTGTGGAGGACTGGCAGCAGATTCTGTGCAGCAGCCATGGGATGCAGAGCAGGGGCAGAAAAATAGGACTTTGGGTTCAGAGGAGGTACAATCTTAGTTGGTTACCAAGGCAAAGATGAAGGTAGTCAGGCAGAGATTGGTTATCAGAAGTAGAGTGCAAGCTCAGAGAGGTACTAACGAGAGCTACTGCAAAGCTGAGTTGCCTCATCAGCTGGATTCAGGCAACTTTTTATCCCTCTTCCACTGTCTTGAGTGAGACTAAGTCTATAAGTCAAGTGGGACAAATTCTGAGAGAAGTTTGTAACACAGGTTAATTAATACATTACATCATCCTGAGTGGGAGATGACAACTACTTCAGAACCATATAGCACAAGCCACTATGGAGCTGGGACCAGCCTGATGCTGGCATCAATTTAAAGCTTTAGAAAAAAGATAAAAATCTATACACTTCCCTTGCCTTCTGCACATTTACTGGACACTGAAAACTGGAATCCAATGCATCTCCTGAAAGCCTCAAACTGTGAAATAAAATGAAAAAATACAACAAACTAACCAAACAACAAACACCAGAAAGACATTCTGCAATCTTTGATGGAAGAAGTGATGATCTGTGTGGATCCCACAATGAAGCCCAGCCACAGCACTTAATCCTGGTTGCAATTTTCTTGTTATGTCTAGATTAGAGAAACACACCTAATTTCTTTAAATAACATTTAATTTGTTTCTTGGAAATTCTAACATGTTCCGAGAGACCAATGTCCCCACTGCCAAAATCTCCTCTTGGCCTGATCTTTCTCGTCTCCAATTTTGAGGCACTGTCCATTTCACATCTCAGACAACATTACTAACTTCTTAGTCAGGTTGCCTGGATAAATTGCAATACTTTCTTATTCCAGGTCTGAACTGTTATAGCAGGCTGATTGTTGGAAAGGGGTGTGGGCAGGAGGTAGTTGGACTATTACATTCCTTCCTTTAGCTGCCAATAAAAAGTGTTGAACTATAGAAAGTCCAACTGGGCCTTGTTTGAACAGCTACACTCTGGGACCACACCAAATAGAGCTCAAATTGTGGGTCATATTTATTTCAGTGATACAAATTGCATATGGAGAAACACAAAGAGCTGCTTTAGGCAAATTTAGCAAGCCACTTATTGAGGTGTTTGTAAATTGAACAGCTAGTGAATCAAAATGCCTCCAAATCCAGCCCATATTGGAATTCAAAATAAAACTACATTCAGTTAGCAAGAGCTCCTAGTACTGAAAGGCAATAAGCATCCCTGTTCAAATTCTGGCTAAATACATTTAGGTTTCTCATTCCTAAGGCATGGTTGGTCCAAATACTATTCCTACATTACCTCCCAGGAACTTTCCTTGACATATTTTCAAGGCCACAGACATTCACAAAAAATTCCTGGGATTTTCCTTCCAATAAAATTCTCAGAAGCTATTATGGATGATAAATAGATGATGGCCCCCTATCCTACTTAATGAGCTTATTCTCCTTTACTCCTTTTGGCTATTTTCTAGTAAGCCACTTCCTCACTGTGATTCATTTACTCAAACTTTCATTCAATAAAAATGTATTAACTGTTTTGTATGTATCTGTAAACACAGTGCTTGGTGCAATGAAGACCAAGATGAAAAAGGTTAACATACAAGTTAACTCTCTTAGTTTTCCTGAGCTGCAATCACAAATACTATACAATCAGTTGGCTTAAACAATAGGAATTTAATGGATCATGGTTTTGAGCATAGGAGAAGTCCAAAATCAAGGTGTCAGCAAGGCGGTAGTTTCTCTTCGAAGTCTGTAACATTCTGGTGCTGGCTGCCAGCGACTCTTGGGATTCCTTGGCCTGTATCCCTGCCTTGCATCATGTGGTAAGGGCTTCTCCTTTCTTTTCTGACTGTCATTGACTTCTATCTTCCAGCTCTTCCCCATGACCTTCTCTGACTCTGGCTTCTAGTTTCTTCTCCTTTAAGGCCTCAGTAAAAGATTAAGGCCCACCTTCATTCAGTTGGGTCTTATCTGAAATAACATCTTCAAGAAATCCCATTTACAATGGGTTCATATCCACAAAAATGAGGATTCAGATTAAGCACATGTCTAAATTGGGGTGCGTGATACAATCTGACCACAGTAACCCCAAGAAAATGTATTGATCAATGATTATAATATAGGGTTAAACAAGTGTCATAATGGGTGAATGCAGTGGTTTCATTGGTGAGGCAAATGGAAATGATCAGCTCTGTTTGGATGGATAAAAGAAAATTTTAAAGACAGGTTGCTTGAAGGTATTGAAGAATGTGTGTAAATTTGGCAGGCCAACTGGAAAGGTCAGGGGAATTACTCTCCCGACAGAGGGAGCAGCTCAGTATTACGAGGTACAGGGATGTGTGATGATGGTGTGGCCACATCCTGACTGCAGCCATTTCAGCTGCTGCCTCATAGAGGAGTGTGAGGGTGGTCAGGAGCCACTCTACCCCCCAAATTCTACACACTCCATCCCAGAGAAAGCACAACCTGCTGCCTCCACCAGCCTTAGTGAGTCACAAATATTTAGTACTTTTGTAGCCTTCAGATATTTTAAGTTGATGAATAATAATGAAAGCATTGCCTTACACTTTAAAAGCAGTTCCATTCACATTATCTCATTTGATTAACTGCTGCTCTGTGTGATAAAGAGAATTATCTCCATTTTTACAAATGAGGAAACTGAAAACTTCAGTGGCTTGCCCAAGGCCACAAGCAGATTTAGTCACTTCCTCCTCACTCCACTCATCTCCATTTGTGAGGAATCCTGCTACCTGCTTTCCACATGGCCTTAGAATTCCTTCTTGATAAAGAAAAGGTTCTGCCTCCCTTGAAGGAAAGAACCATTTAAGTCCCTTTGTATAGGTAGCCCGGAATTCTGTGGCAGGCACATAAGCAGATGACTAGAAATTGAGAAGGGCCGACTTCTTTTAATGCCAAATTCCATGCTTTTTGCCACTGATTCCCAGCAGTAGTGTTTTACCTTAAATCGAAGCCACTGGCCTGACTGCTTCCTGCTCTGCGCACATGCCCTTTCCTACTCAATTTATCCAATACCATGACCTGTGTATCCATTTCCTAATGCTTAGAATGGTAAGGAATTAGCCAGCTTTTATGATGAAATTGTATTTATCTTCCATTATTCAGTAAGTGAAAGATAACCCAAGCCTAAACAGTTACTTGGATAGATGCCAGGTGTGCTGCCTGTGTGCTGTGTAGCAGAGCCACCACCTGCAGAGGGTCACTGGGATCCTACATACAAAGAAGAGGTGATCTTCACAACCTGTTACGTCCACACCTAAGAAAATTGTTGAGTTAAGCCCCACTGGTTCTGAAATTCTGCATGTATTCCATATTCCATATTTCCATAATAGTACTCAAAATCCACAGTAATATTTGTATCTTCTGCCCTCTTTCAATACTTGTAGTATTAGAAGTATATCTCATTCTACATAATGGGTACATTTCTGAAAATTTGTAATCAAAGAAACCTAAAATATTTTTAATGTTCCAGGGGAAAGTTCTTGATTTTAAACATTGATCCAAAAGACATAAGATAAAACTTGCAGGATTTACTTTTTCTTCCTTAGAACTTACCACATATGAAGGTAAATATACTAGTTAAAAAGAAAAATATAAATTAGTAAAAGAGTAAATCCTGCAGTTTTAATCTTACGTCTTTTGGATCAAGAGTAAAGTTCTGGAGAGGACACAGGAAAATATCTTCGGGTAAAAAGTCTTTTGTTTTTCCTGGGGTGAGAGTCTTGGAAACTTTTCCAAGAAGCTATTCCTTCCTACCTAGACTATGGAGAGACGATAAAACAGACATTCCATCTTTCTTTAGCAGGCTTAAATCTTAACATACAGATAACTGAAATGTGTAGAAAAGTAGCTTCTTTGCTGTCTTTAATTTCATCTTGCTTATGGCAGAGAAAACAAATTTGTCATTTAAGGCCACTCTCCCTGTTTAAAACAGTCTCTTTTTGTTTAACTCCAGTTTGTTTTCTATAAATATCCAGACAATTCAAATTAAAACTCTATAGAAACTTAACTATTGCTCACAAGGCTGGGGCCAATTTTAATTATGCATAAAGGATAAAAGCAACACAGACAGGATTTTGGGTCCTGCTGTGCAAAGGTGGCCCTGCTTGGCACTGGAACATGTACATTGTCTTTACCCAAGTCAAGTGCAAATAGCTTCCAAACCCTTCCACTTCCTTGACTCTGGGTTCTGGGCTCAGACTTCCTGGGTTCAAATCCTTCTTACCTGCAAGTCCTACTAACTGTGTGACCTTAAGCAAATTACTTTAATTCCAATGGCAAGAATTAATTAGATGACACCTTTAAGCGGTTTGGATGCCGCTCAAACCATCTATGGTGAAGGGCTAGTTTGGGGGGATTTCTAAATTCCAAAAGAGCTGTGGACAAATACTTTTGTAAAATACAATGAAATGAATTACTAGAAATAAAATAATCAAAGGGCAAGATGTACAAAGTGGAAACCCAAATTACTATAAAAATTTTAACTACTCAATTTTTGTACTTATCTCATTATGCACTGGTAACAGTTTGTGTGCTCTGGACCACAGACCACACTGAGTAACACTGCCTTACACAGTGCCTAGCACATAGTAAGCAGGCAGTACATGATGGCTATTATTATGGTTATTGAATCCCAGTAGAAAGAGCTGATAGAGGGTCAGGTAGTGTGCAACACTGACTCAAGCAAGGTGCTATCAGTTCACGAGTAATAAGTATTTGTTAAAGATGGAAGAGACACAAAAACATGCAAACAACCACCACATTTATCATTTTTATCCATTTATCTTAAAGAATAAGATACTTTAGGAATCATTTCCTTTTAAAAATGAGAAAATTGAGATCCAGAACTGTTAAAGAACTTGACAAAGCTCATAAAAGGCAATGGTTCTCAAACCTGGCTGCACCTGAGAATCACCTGGAAGTGTTTTTGAACACTACTACCCAGGTGTCACACCAGACTACTTAAATCAAAGTCTCTGGGCTGGGGTGTGGGCAAGGATATTTTTTTTAACAGCTGTCCATATGATTCTAATGTGCAGCCCTTGATTAGGATTTTCTGATATGACCTATTACTGGAAAAGATAGGACTCTATTATCTTTCTAATCTATTATCTACAATAGAGCATCACAGTTACATTGGAGGCCTCACTGCAGGAGAATCATACTGGTCTTTGGAGAATTTAGATAAATAAATTTTGTGAAAATTAAAGTTGTGGTAGAGAGAGGTCTATATTGAACAAATGACTAATTTACACAGCTCATTCACCACAAGGCACCTGCTTTAGTTTCTCTAAAAGATTACAGGGGTGTTTTGTGAACCCTCAACAGGACTCATTGATAAGCCTGATTAGAAGGGTGATATGGTGGACTCTGCATAACCTTTTAGATTCAGCTTGGAATTCAAAACATAATTTTTAAAAAATGAAATATCCCATTCCATCCCTATTTCCAGAATCATAATCAGAACTCTAGCTTTTATGATGTATTATTTTTCTTATTTGGTTTCCCTTGGAAGAGAATGGAAACTTTGAGTCTTGGCCACTCTTCCGTCACATTCTGATTTCCCCATTTAGTGGGCCAGAGTGCTTCGTGTACTTTCTTTAATACCAATGGAATTAAAATACATTCTGTGGAAAATGTACAATGGAGATTTATAGACTTCAAAAACATAATAAAATTAAGTGAAATATTGAAGTTTCCTTAAAGGTAGAGGTGGTACATTTGAAGTGACTGCCAATGTTTAGTTTGGGAAAAAGCATTTAAACTTTGCAAGACTTCCTCTATTTTGTTTGTATTCAAAATATTGGTTCCTAGACCTCCCCTGTGTAGCACTCACTCTGAGCAAGTTGGGAAGGTCTTAGGGAGACACAACAATGAGTAGAATGAATTTGATCACATCACAATCAAAACCAGTTGCTTAATTTACTAGTGCAGAAGATTATAGCAGGAGGGAAAAAATTCTCTGAAGAATTCTCCTCCCCAATTCTTGTTTAGCCTGGCTAAGCCAAATTCCTCATTCCGTCTCATTAAATCTCACGGTCTTCAGGAATTCATCAATGATCCCCTTACCCCTGGCTAGTCTGGATCTCCTGTGTTGTTATGTTTGATCTCCTACACAGCACTTAACACATCTCTATTTGCTTAATGTATTTCCCCTGCTAGACTGTAAGCTCCACATCTAGCTTGTTCTATTCCCAGGACTCCAGCACGTAGCACAGTGCCTGGCATGCAGCACTGTTCAATAAATATTTGTTGAATGAATGAATAAGCTTCTTACCGCCATCCTGACATCCCTCCATCCTGCCTCTCCACACACATTGTTTTAATGATTTTAAGTATTCAAAGAGGAGTGGGAAATATACTCATCAAAATCAAAACCCTTATGTATGCTGGTGGTAGGGCAAGGTATGGGAACCCTGTTTGGTATGCATAATTGTTTTGTAAACGCACAACTTTTCAAATTAAAAAAAAACCTTTTGTAGTCTTTGATGTCTGCTTTATAAAATCCACAGACTACTCAAACTTTATGCCGTTATTACAAAATCAGAAACCACGTTTCAAGATGGTTAGCGATGGACTGAAAGCTTAAACTTGGAATCAAACTTGGGCTCGAATCTTGAGTCTGCCACTGCCTTGCAATTTACTTCATCACACAGAGCCTCAGTTTTTGCATACATAAAATAGCAAGCAGTAGTAACAATAGTGGATAACATACAGGGTGGAATAAGATAATACATAATTTAAAACCTAGCTTACTTTCTGGCACAGGGTAAGTACTCAGGTAATGCTTGTTCAATCTGAATTTCGAAAAAAAAAAAAAAAAGCCAATTTTAGATGGAGGTTTTCCATGTCAAATAGGCTAAGGTGGAGAAAGCTTGGACAGTCATCCATTGTGACTGCTTCCTGGGCTCCTGAGCCACAGCTCTTGTGGCAATATCTTTTATTCCACCTATGGCTTCTGGAGTCACATCAAAGGTTTAGGGTAATTTGAATCAATATTCCCTCTATAACAATATCAGAAAATCTGGAACTTCTAATACCTCTAGTTTTGTCCTGATTACTTTTTAAAAATCAGACTCAAAATTATTTTATAAACAACATTTAAAAATAATATAGTGGTGGGAAGTGGATGTGGCTCAAGCGATTGGGCTCCCACCTACCACATGGGAGGCCCATAGTTCGGTTCCCAGTGCCTCCTAAAGAAGACAGCAAGCTGGTGCGATGAGCAGATATGGCAAGCTGACACAGCAAGCTGACACAACAAGAGACACAAGAAGAAAAACGTAATGAGAGACACAACAAAGCAAGGAGTGGAGGTGACTCAAGCAATTAGGCGCCTCCCTTCCACATCAGAGGTCCTGGATATGGCTCCCAGTGCCTCCTAAAGAGACAAAGAAGATGAACAGACACAGCAAGTGCGAAACATCGAGGGGGTGGGGAGAAATAAATAAATAAAATAAATCTTTAAAAAAATAATGATAATATAGTGGTAAAACAACAGTTTGTGAAATAAATTCTGAAAAGTATAACGAAATCTCACTCAGGAACTCACAAACTTTGTTTTGCTTTGATCATCTTGATTTATTTTGAAGACCACATTGTACCTACTTTTTCCTATGGAAGTCTTTCCTTTATCCATAATGAATGTTTTGAGCTGTTAACAACTCATGAGGTGTATGACCTTGGGTAAATTACTTAACATCTCTGCACCTTAGTTTCCTAAGCTCTTACACGGGAAAAATAAGAGTACTTATCATACAGGGTTATTTGAGGATTAAATGAGTTGAGTCACATGAAGCATGTTGAAAGTGCCTGGCACTTCCTAAGAACCTAATAAATATTAGCTACTTTAGCAGTGCTGAGTGGATGGGTCACAAACACATATACACAGAAGAAACCATCAGTGGGCATCAGCATTAATTACTGCTTATAGTGACTCCTCTGAAAATACTACTGTTAGTTCATTATGCTCAGGTTGCATGTTAAACAGGTTCTTGCAAAATTCTGTGTGATTGAGGCTCAGTGCAGACTATCTTCAAAAATCTCATCAATGCACAGAAAGATTCCTGAGGACTCTAGAAGAGAGTTTTCTCCAATTGTAGACCAGTGACCACCTACATCAAAATACCTCTGGTGCTTTTAAAAATGCAGATGTGAGGGCCTCACTCAGCCTATTAAATGAGAATCTCTGGCTATTGAGCCAGGAAATATCTATTTTAAATGAACTCCTTAGGTCATCTCTATACATGCTAAATTTTGAAAATAGCTACTGTAGCATCTTCTTACTTTTACTTTTGCATCATCATGACTAGTTCAAAAAACAGATGTCATAATATCTTGCTTTAGTAGCCAGAAAATGCAGTGTTAGCCTAACTCACACAATCCAAGGTTAAAAAAAAAAAAAAAAGTAATTTTAAAGTGCCTACGTTTTCCAATATGCTAAATATTTAAAGATATAAGTCTGCTTTCTGCCAGAGAAGTTTCCACTCCAGCAAAGCTGATTATAGTGTAGTCTCAGAAGCTAGTTCTCCTTGAAATACTCTTTGAAAGTCTGTGTCATATAATTGAGATCCAGATCAAAATAGCTGTTGGTCAAATTTAATGATTCCATTATGCAGAGGAAGCAGAGGGAGCAAAATCCACCAATTAACCAGCAAACACATATAACATGTTGGCAAACAGATAACTTATCAGTATGTTGACAAACTTAAAGGTAAGAAGAAAACCAAAATCTGTCTGACATGAAACCAAGTTTTAAAATGTCAAATAAGCCACTTATACAATACCCCAGGACTCTGACCTACGAAAAAGCCAAACACACATTTCTAGAGGAAGGCTTCTTGGTTCTAGCAGATCTACTTAGTTTTTCCCAGGAGTCGGGGAGGAGGTGTTGTGAAGCCTGTGTACCTAATATTATTCAGGGCTTCCTTCAATTTCTTATATCAGATTATAGCTAATATCCAACAGTGAGATGCGGAGACTCAGCCCTAAAGGAAATACCTCTCTTACATGTTCATAAAACCTGTTCCTCTGGAACCTGGGGGATCCTGCTGGAGGCTGTGTGCATGCTGGTTCAACAATGCCCTGAGTCAATCAATCTGAGGTCAAAAACAGTGTGCGAGAAGAGTTGCAAAAGAAAGCCATAACTAAAAGAATAAAAAAACAGGTCAGGTAGGTACAATAGTCAGAAACCATACTTTCACGCTTTTCCATGCTATATTGTCCTTGGCAATCATAAAATTTAAACTCATCAAAATGCATACATTTTTATAACAAAAATATTGAGCAGCTTGACTCTGCTAATAGCTAATAATCTCTAGTATTTCACTGTTTCTCCTACTCCTAACACAAAAGAGGTTTCCTTCTTACATCAAAATGTATCTGTTCTTATCTTTGAAGACAGTTTGTTTAGATTAGGTATTCAGAGGAACAAGCAAGTAGATGAAGGATATAAGACACACACTGAGCTTTCTACAACTCCTGAAGTTTCTCTACATTTGAGGCGGGAAAAGGAGGGACGTTTTCATTGGCATTTTTCACCCCTAATTGAAAAACCAATTTTTAATGGAAGAACAAGAAGTTGAAAAGGTGCCAATGAAGTAGCTAGGTTTTATAAGCCATGGGACTGCTTTCTCAGTACAGACAGCATCTGTGGTTTCAAACAGAGAGTCTCTGTAGCTGGATTAAGTGAGCAGCAATTCAAACCAAACTTTGGGTAGCTACTCTGACAACCAGGAATGTGGAAATGTTTCCTAAACCACCAACAAGACAGCCATGCTTCAATTTGCCATCTTTGCTCACCTGGTCAGTTTCTTTATTTAAAATGTAGTTATCTTTTCATACTAGAACCAACCTTAATTTGTCATTTTATGCTAAATACAATAAATCACACACAAGCAAAAACAATTAGGCAGCCCCATCCCTAATTTGAGTTACCTATTTGCCTTTGAGCTATGGACTCACTAAAAAGTCCTTTAAAAAAGACAGAACAAAGAAATGAAGGGAGGGAGGGAGGGAGAAAGGGAGAGAGAAAGAAGAATGAAAGAAGCAAGGAAGAAAGGGAGGGAGAGAAGAAAGAAAGGAGAGAAGGGGGAAATAAGAAAAAAGAGAAATGGAATTTTTGATGAGATAGCAAAGATCAGCATTAGGAATAACCTAGGAATACATCTCTAAGTGCCTCTGGGGTACTTTTTGTGTCAAGCGGAATACTTGAGCAATGGAGAAAAACCAAAACTCAGGTTCCCAAGTCTCTGCTTTGGGCTCTTTTTGCTCCAGTCTTCTCCCACTTGATCATATAAGAGGGAAATTGTTTATTTATTGCTCTATTTGACTGAAACCAGCATTATCTGGCACTTGCTCCCCCAAAAGTTTAATGTCAAAACTTCAATTTCATGAAGCAACAGGTTTGGTCAAGGCCAAAATGCTTTGAGACTTGCTTTTTTTCTCGTGGTATTTCCATTGCTAGATCTAGCCAAAACCCAAACTACATACCCAGATGAAAATAAACATAAATCAAAAAACCTCAGAAATAGTCTAAGCGTAGGGTGAAGAGTGAATGAATGATGACTTAGGTTAGCTTGTATTTTATCTGAACTAGATCCTTGATTTTTATATGAATAAAATTATTATTGTACTGGTAAAATGAAATACTCCAAACAAGAAATATGCAGAAATTCAGGCTATTCCATTAAATGTTAGGCAAATTCCAGTGATTGATGACATATTCCCTTTATTTCCTCAGTTGTTCCTGATAAAGGGTCCAACTAGGAAGTGAGCTTTTTTGATAAAATATAACAAAAGGAAAGCTTGAGTCTCTAAATTCCCAAATCACTTCTCTTTGGGAAAAAAAAGGTTACACCTTTTTTGAGTGGTACCTTCAATGTCAGAAGTAATGGGGTCAAAAATTCTCTGGGCTTTTGCCATTTTGTTTATGGAAATTAGTGGTCTTTTTTTCTAATATGGACAGGATGAAGCACATAAAAGCATTTATTAAAGGACATATTTTTGCCTGAAAACAAGCCTTATTTCTGCCCCCACAGGATGTTGGTGCTTCCCACCAACCTTGTGTTGATTACCCTCTGTGGGAAGTAGCGGTCAACTCTAATAACTAATTTGCTTTCAACAAGTGTTTAATTAGGGCCTTTGCCCATATGTCTTGCTCTTTTGAAGATTCTGCACAATGTAAGAACTTTTTAAAATACATAGAATTAATCAGCTCTCAGACATGAAAGGCCTTTGACGATGTAGCAAATAATCGGAATCAGTTGATGAGTATTAAACTCAATAAATCTATACTGAACACAACTATGAAAGGGCATTGAACCAGCCACCATGAGGATACAATACTGTGGTTTCAGAGACTAAAACTGAAGACAAGTACATGAAAACCAAAGTATAATATTCAAAAAAGGCAAAATCATAAACACAGACAGTAGATTAAGAATAATAACAATAATAAGCATTCTTTGAATATTAATCTGTGTTAGGTACTTTCCACACTCTATTTCACTTAATACTCACAGGAATCCTACACACTCAATCATCGTCATTTTTCAGACGAGGGAATTGAGATAGAGAGGGATTGAGTGGCCACGGTTACACAGCTGGCAGGTAGCAGACCTGGGAAGCTGGAAGTCTGAGGAAATCTCAGAAGTGCCTTAAAAAGGTGCTTCCCAAACTAACCTACAGAAGAATCACCTGGGAATCTGGTTAAACTGTAGCTTCTCATTTAGTGGGTCGTGGGTGAAGCCTGAGACTCTGGATTTCTAACATGTTCCCAGGTGATACCCATGCTGCTAACCCTCAAACTACAACTTTTAAACACTGCACTCATTTGTAAAAGCTCTGTCACCATAAAGGGTAAGAAGAGAAGCATCTCCTGATACAAGCTAATGTGCTGTGTGGGGTTAATTAGAGAGTCAGGCTCTCTGCATTCGAATCCCAGCTCCATCACCCACTAGCTGTTTGACCTTAGTTGAATTACTCACCTTCTCTGTGCCTCTGCTTGTCTGTCTGTAAAATAAGGACAATAATAGCACATATTTCACATAACTGTTGCCAGCATTAAGTGTGATAACATTGAAAAGCACTTGAAACAATTCTTATCATGTAATAAAGGCTATGTATTTCTATTAGTCAGTCTTTATTTGTTCTATTTGATTTGTTGAACATAGGATTACATCTGGCACAGCAGTGGAGAAGCAGTGATGGCAAAAATAATCCAAACTGTTAGAGCAAAAATCCTTAAAGCTCAGGTCTACCATTAATTTGTTAACCATGGGTAATTCACTAGATTTCTCTGAGCCTTAGTTTACTCATCTGTAGAGAAGTTGCACTCCACCTGTAAAAAGGGGGTGTTGGGTGAACTAAATCATTTAAAGTATTCCTCCCAGATAAAAATAGAATAATAATCTATGGTTCTATTATGGGATGGGAAAGAGGGGAGGAACATGGGACCTGAATAAGAATTACTTGTGAATCATGTTAATAAGCCTATTAGACCCCACTCCCCAGAGTCCTAGGCTCTCTGCCAATTTAGTAAGTACAAGAAGGGACCTAGAAATCTGCATTTTAACAAGTAACTCACATGATTCAGATAAGTGGTCTACACTCTTTAAGAAACACTGTCCTTGTTAGCAGAGAAAAGCCAGTCTAGAATTTGGCAATTATTGCAAATAATCTTCATATATGTGATCCAGCTATGGATAAATGAAAGATAATGTCCAAGGGTAATGATAGCTATTATATACTTATTGTCTACTCTAGGCCACACATGCAATAAATATTAGACATTTTATATGTATGTATGTGTGTATAAAACATCTAATCTTCACAAAACCCCTGCAGACATCTTTGAGTCAATTAATTTTGTTTTTATTTAGGCCAAATAAAAACTGATTCACTTATTCTATGCCAGAAACTCATTTAAAATGAGTTTCCCCCCAATTCTCAATGACTCATAGTAAGGGAAAGAAGCATGAGACAAGCAAAGTTGTGAAAATTTCAAAATAGAGATTTATTTAAGATGTTGTAGAAATGCAGGGGGTGTATAGCAAAGCTTCTGGGAGAGGGATGGGGGTAGAAGGTAGGGGGAGGAAAGCCTGAATTAATCCTTGAAAAATGAGCAAACAAAATGGGCAGGAAGGTGTCCTGGTTTGTCTTTTGTGGACCCCAGAAAATTATGTTCTTAAGGTAGCCTATGGCTGTGCTTGTAAAGGCAAGTATAGATGGGGTCTTTTGGTTAGATTTAGAGAAGGGACCTTTAGATTAGATCACTTTTTTATTAGATCACTATAGGGCCTTTGATTAGACTATATCAGTGAGGTGTGACCCAGGTCTTATACAAACCTTGCTGAGGTCTTACATAAACTGAGAACTGGAAGCAGAAACACACAGAGAAAGCCACCATTTTTATCCTGCCACGTGAAAAAGGACTCCAGGATCAGCTACAGCTGAGAGAGAGGCTGCGTGAATCCTGAGAGGCTGAGAGAGAGACTAGAGGCTGGAATCAGTGGAGCATAGAGGCACAGAAAGAGGCCCCCCAAAAGGCTAGGCCCAGAGAACAGCTCAAGGCTGAAGAGAGGAACCTGCCATGTGCTTAATCACCCACAGCTAAGCCTGGGGAGAAAGCAGCCTGGAGGAGAAGGCAGAGACCCAGAAGGAGAGCCACCATTTTGCCTCGCCACGTGGCAGAAGCCCAGGATCTGACCAGCAGCTGACCTTTGGTGAGAAAGCACCTCTGATGAGACCTTGATTTTGGACATTTTCACAGCTTCAGAACTGTAGGCTTTTTCTCTAATAAACTCCCCATTATAAAAGTCAACCATTTCTGGTATTTTTGCATCAGCAGCCTTAGAAAACTAAAACAGAAAAGCATTCCAGGCAAGGAGACTGGCTTATGAAAAGACATAGATAAAGGAGAGGACATGGTAGGTATGACTGTGCAAGAAGCTGGTCTTAGCTGCCACGTTAAGAGGTGTAGATACCTAGCAGGTCTGCACAGGCAACAAAGAATAATTTTGTCTGCTCTAGGTACCATGTGGGAGAAGTATGGGATGATACCACATTGAGTCTAACAGAACTGGGTTCAAATCTCAACTCTGCCACTTATTATCTATATAATACTAAGATACTTAACCTCTCCAAGCATTAATTTCCTTGACTGTAAAGTGGGGTTAATGATATCTAATTTGCAAGTAGCTTAAAATGGAAAGATAATGAATATAAAGTGCTTGGCAAACTATTACTACTACTACTACTACTACTACTACTACTACTACTACTTCTTTAATTGCTGTCTAGGTGTTAAGAAAACAAAGAGAAAGAGATACTACCCCTGCTCTTGAGATGCTTAACGTCCAGATGGCAAGCACAATATGCAAGGAAGCAGTTCACTGAAAATGGGGGTGCACAAGTTAGTATGGAAAGCACAGATTTTAAGCCTAAATTGATAATAATATAAATCATTAATTTTCAAATTATTTTCAAGTATAAACAGACGATCAGGGTTGTATTTAAAATAATGATTTCCATAGCAGCATGGAGAATTGATTAAAAGGAAGCAGAGGCAGCAGAATGGTTAAGAGATTCTCATAATGGGAGGTGATAACAGGGTAAGCTAAGAAGTAGCAGTTGGATGAAGAAAACTAGATAGATTGGAGAGATATTTACAAGTAGAATTGACCGGATCTGATGCCTGAGCTAAAAGTGAGGATGTCACTCACATTTCTAGTTTAGAAATGTTTAATATTGATTGTATTTGTCAGATCTAGAATACAAGAAATAGAACTAAAATCTAGTAGTTTTCCCATTCCCATGCTGCTCACCTAATCTACCCAACTCTTAGCCAATAATTAATCATTCTTTAACTCCCCGGCAATCTGTCATAAATATACAACTTTCAGCAGGCTGCAATCTATTCTGCCATTCGTGTCCAAAGTTTCATCTATTCACTTTTTCTCAAAGTGCAGACCTTAAACCTGCAGCATCAGCATTACATGGGGACTTGTTAGAAATGCAAATGTTTGGGCCCCACTCCAGACGAACGGAATCAGAAACTCTGAGGTTGGGGTCTGTAACCATTGGGGAATTTGATGTAATTATGAATTCCAAAAATTGGATCATGCCTGTAATCTGATCTGTTAATCTCGGCATGATTGAATTATGATTAGGGGGTTGACTGGGCCATGTCAGTCAGTAGGGCATTGAGCCCCACCCCCTGGTGGGTGGGGAATTGAATATAAAATGCAAGGCAAAGAACAGAATTGAAGCAGTCTTTGAGAAGCAGCTTTGATGTTGGAAAGAAGGCCCCAGGAGAAGAGAAGCGAACCGTTCGCCTGATCGCCTACAGCTGACCTTGTGGAGGAAACAGGAGCTAAGCCCAGAGAGAAACGCAGCCCCGGGAAGAGAGGAACCCCAGAAGCCTGATCCCTGGCAATCGCCGGCAGCTGTCTTGCTCCAACACGTGACAATGGACTTTGGTGAGGGAAGAAACTTATGTTTTATGGCTTGGTATCTGTGGACTTCTACCCCAAATAAATACCCTTTGTAAAGACCAACCCATTTTTGGTATTTCACATTAGCACCCCTTTGGCTGACTAATACAG
>JAQZBX010003048.1:0-67607 GCA_029593785.1 Cabassous unicinctus
AAAAAAAAAAAAAGATAATATGAAATTAAAAAAAAAAAAGCACCATCAAAGCAATGCTTTCTCCCCAAAGACTGTGGCATTCTGGAGCTGGCTGATGGTGATCCTTGGTCCTCTGTCACATGGCAAGGCATATGGCAGTGTTTCCTGGTCTCCCTTCTTTCCTGGGTTCCATTTCAGCTTCTTGCTTCCTGTGGCTATATCTCTCTCCATGTCTAAATACCATTCCCTTATAAAGGATTCTAGTAATAGGATTAAAACCCATTCTAATTGAGCTGGGTCACACCATAACTGAATTAACCTCATCAAAAAGTCCTACTTACAAGGGGCTCAAACCCACAGGAATGGATTACATTTAAGAACATATTTTTCTGGGGTCCATACAGCTTCAAACCACATGTTGGGTTATTCTGTGATATCCGAATGCACAGATGTGACACTCTTTGCCATGGATACTGATCGTTTAACACTCACTGTTCATCTTGGCAAAGGGTTCTCCAAGGAACTTTGCTATTTTCTTCCTAAGATTCTGGAACTCCTTAATCACTCCTTAACTGAACTGTTAACAGATGTATACTTATTTCTTACTGCACTGTTACATGCTGACAAATTAAGGAAACATTATTCTATGATCCTTTAAAGCACAGCATGTGGAAAAGCCCTAGCACTGCAGACATGGCTCCAAAGAGCTCTACTGCAGCAGAAATTACAGTCCTTGGAAAAACTTCTGCACCTAGACCTCTCTAAATAGAGTGATTTTTAAACTTAATTCTATTTTTAATTACCAAATTTAATCCCAACAAGTTCTAGAGTGCTGCTTTATATTTGGGAAGGTTGTTTTCAGCAAAAATGCAAAGAGAAAGGCTTAAGAGATTTTAAAAATTCAGAGCAAAGTATAGCACTTTTTCTGTCAACAAGACAATGTGTAATTCCTTACTGACATATACATAGTAAAGACATGTCATTACAAGTAGTTGAAGGTTGACCAACCAAGCTGGCTTCTTTGAGATGTACAAAGTATCAGTGGGACAAGGGGTAGATATGGCTCCTGAGCTTAGGTCCTTTTTCTAAGCATGTCAAACAAATTTTTCTTTCTTCTATGAGACCCAATGCACAATTTCGTATTTAAGGGAAAGGGAAATCATCCCCCTCCCCCTGCTGGCCGTTTGGTTCCTTCTGGGTGGACCCCATGCCAGTGCAAGGGGATGGGGGAATTCAAACATACACTTTTAACAATGTAGGGCTCCTTGGACTGGAAGTCTTTCTTTCTACTTCTATAAGAAGAAGGGCCTCTCTATCTCCCAAGTGGCCCTACAACTGGGAAGCCTGGGAAGTGGAAGAAGCCATCTTGGAACTATGAGAAGTGGAAGGAGCCATCATGGAACCATGAGACGTGGAAGCAGCCATCTTGGAACCATGAGACGTGGAAGCAGCCATCTTGGAATCATGAGAACAGAACCAGCCCTGAGTTAGCAGGGGAGGGAGAGGGTTCAGAGGCCTTGGCTGGGAGAATAGTAGAATGCGGGAGAGAGACCAGAGGGAGATCCTGGGCTCCAGTCATTTTGGGGAACCATGAATCACATTTAAAATATCCCTGGAGAGAATCAATACATTTCCTTTTATGCTTAATCTATCATCCTAACCAAATCAATTACCAAGCATTTCCTTCACTGTTTACAACAGACACAGAACATGGAACAAGGTATATCTGACTAGACTAAAAGAAAGAACTGCACACACAGGGGTGCTCACCCCCAAGTGCCTAAGTCACTGAAACCCAAGGAGCTTCAGCATCGGCCCCATTCCTGCTTTGCCAAGAAAGCCCTTGAAAGTTCCATGGCTCAATCCATTCCTATGGAACATGCACAAAGCATCTTCATGCTCTTAGAGCAATATGGGTATGGATGGTAGGAGCAAGATTAAAAGGCAGCAACTTTCTCTTTTTCTATTATTTGAAGCTTCTAATATTTCTACAAATGGTGTCGATTAATTGGTTTAATAAAATGAGAAAGAATAAATTGGTCCACAAAAAAGGAGGGAAGGATATGAAAAATAATTTATCCCCATTATTGCACAGAAAATGAACATTATGGGTGGGCAGACCCTCCAGAAGCATAAGCAAGGTGAAAAAAAAATTGCAGTGACAGCTACATGAACATAGTATGGCTGAATGAATGGATTAATTAAGTAATGAGTAAATAAACAAATAAAGCAAGCAAATACAATGAAGGAAGCAAGACAGGCAGGCAGGTACCACTAAAGTACAGATTAAATATTCTGGGAAAAAAAACTTAAACAAGAAGGGCATGTTTCCCATGAGTTCTTTATATTATACAACTTAATTAAAAGCCTTGGATCAATAAAACATGATCTCAAAGACAGGATTATAAACTATCAGAATGAAATAAAAGGGAGATTGCAGAGCTAAGCAAACTGAGAACCAAAACAACACTAATACATAGCTAATAAATAAATTAAAAATGGAAAGGAACAAAACAGACGCAGCTGAAAACTGAGTTACTGGCATGACGGCAAGGCATGAGATAATCAAAGTCTGTGCAGAGGAAAAACACAAAGAGATTAAGTCAATTAGAGAAGAGGTTGGAGATCGAGGTGAAACAGACAATACAAGCAAGGATGAGATGAAGAACATACACATGGAAATAAAAAGCATTCCAGGAAAACACTCAGGAGACCTACTTCTGGTTCTAGCAAAACAGCAGTCTATAACCTGAACGCCACCCAGAAATGCTGGAAGTAGTCAAAACAGACTTTTAAATGCAAACCTAAGCTCACAAGAAACTATGGGAAATTCTAAAAAAAAATAAAAATAAATAAAAAATCCAAAGGACACTAAAAACAAACAAACAAAAACTGTAAGAATAGCATGAGCTCACACTAAGGCAGAGCTGGGGCTAGTTTGCACACTGCCTAAATGGGACTGGATACCAGGCTTTGACTGGAGTTGAGCCATCCCCCCCCCACCCCACCCCCCACACACGTGACGCGGGGATTGTGAAGCTCCCACTAACAGAGGGAGACAAAAAGGAACTTTGTCTTGCTCAGTCTGGGCTGAGAGTGAGAAAAAAAAAAGATGTACTGTGATTTCAAATGCAAACTACCCGCAAGCCTGGGAGCCCCACAGGAAATGAAAGCAGCCTGCAAGTCGCCCGCGGCCACGGAAACTTCTGAGGGCCAAGCTGAAGCAAAGAGAACAAATAAGGACCAAACAAATCAACACAGACCTCTGCCCAGAAACCACAACAAGAGTATGTCCTCCTGATGCAAAATGTAAAATAAATAAGCGAAAAACCTCCCATGAGTCAGAGATAGAAAATCTTATCAGCAAGATTAAACCCCAAAAATTCCAAATAAAAGTGAAACTTCTCTTACTGAAATGCAAAGAGAAAAAAGAAAGAAACAGAAAAGGACATTAGGCAAAATTAAGGAGATATGAATAAAGTATGGACATTAGGTAATCATGACATATCAATAACTATTCAGTAATTGTAGCAAAAGTACCACACTAATGTAAGATATTAATAATAGGAGAAACTGGGTAGGAGGAAGGGTTTTCTTTTCTTTTCCTTTTTATAAAATATCTTTATTATTTTTGAAAAATAGATATAAATTCATTATAAACGATTTAAACAATACAGAAAAAGTACAGTGAAAAAAGTAAAAATCATCCCCTATCCTACTACTGAGAGTCAAGCACCAGTAATGTCTAGTTTACATCCTTCCAGCCATCTGTGTGCTTACAGACACATTGTAGCTCTATTTGTAATTTTTATTGCAAAAGCATACATGCATTTGGAAATACGGGCAAAAAATACAATAAATAATTCATAATCCCACCACCCAGAAATAAACACTAATTATATTATGCTGAATATCCTTTGTCTTAGATATATGTACATGAGCGTATATTTATTTATTCAATGTTTGTTTTACAATAACTTGCTTCATATACATACCACTTTTTCACCTAAATTTAGAAATTTAATCGGATTTTTCATATAATACACGGCCATCTTGGTACATCTAAAAATGTGATACATTTGTTATAACTGATGAGCCAGTATTGTTACATTATCGTTAACAAAGTCCATAGCGTATATTTGGGCTCCCACTTTGGGTTGTACAGTTCTTTGGGTTTTGACAAATGCATAATGTCCTGTATCCACCAACACCATATCATACATAACTGTTTCACTGCCCTAAAAATGCTCTGTGTCCACCTTTTCATCCCTCCGCCTGGAACCCTGGCCATCGCTGGTCTTTTAACTCTCTATAGGGTTTTGCTTTTGCCAGAATGTCATATCTTTGGAATCAAACAGCCTATACATACCATTTTTTATATCTTGAAATATCCTCTCAACATTAATTATTCTTCTGCAGAATGAGGTGGTTTTTTTTAAATCAACTTTATAGATATATATTAATAAAGCATACGATTCATCCAAAGTACACAATTAATGGTATTTGGTATAATCACATAGCTGTGCATTCATTACTTCAATCACTATTAGAGCATTTTCATTTTTTCAATAATAATAATAAACAAAAACAAACAAAAATAACAAAATTCTTCACCTCTCAATCTCTGTTTCCCCTGCTGTACAGAGCTGCCATAGCTGGCTATTCTTGCACAAATATTTATTTATTTATTTATTTATTAAGCAGTCTTATTGAGATATATTCACATACCATAAGATCTCTCCAAAGTGTATAATCAATGGCTTTTAGTATAATCGCAATTTTGTGCATTCATCATCAAAAAAAATTTTAGAACAATTCCACTACTCCAAAAAGAAAAACTCCACACCCCTTAGCATTCCTTCCCCAGCCCTACATAACCACTAATCTAATTTCATCTTTATAAATTGATTTACATTTACATTTTATATAAATAGAGTCATACAATGTGTAGTACTTTGTGTCTGGTTTCTTTCAATTAGCATAATTTTTGTCTGATGTTAACTTTTGTAATATTAGCACAGAATTGTTCAGCTTCAAAGTAAAACAGACTTACATATGCAATTTTACCCATATCCATATTTCACATGTGGTTTTACTATCCTATACATTCCCATGTTACACTTTTTAGGTTTCCTTTTAGTAACATACATGACCTTAGATTTTTGTTTAAATCACTTTCACACGCACATAATAGTACTGCTAGTTACAAACATCATGTTGGGCTTTCACCTTTTCTATTTATTTTCAAAGATTAACACACATCCCATTTACCAATTCTGCAAAGTGAAACCTCAGCTTTCCGTTCCTTAAACTCATTCTATTTTCTGGTGATCCATATTCAAGTGAGTAACTCCATGAGTCTACACAATATATTTAGTTCATAGTAGCACAATCTTATAGCATTTGTCCTTTTGTGTCTGGCTTGCTTCACTCAACAAATGTCCTCCAGGTTCATCCATGCTGTCATATGCTTTACGACTTCATTTCTTCTTACAGCTGCATAATATTCCATTGTGTGAATACACCAGTTTGTTTATCCATTCATTGGTTGACGGGCACCTGGCTTGTTTCCAACTTTTGGCAATTGTAACACTGCTATGAACATCGGTATACAGATGTCTGTTCATGTCACTGCTCTCAGTTTTTCCAGTTATATACCCAGTAATGGTATTGCAGGGTCACGTGGAAAATCTATATTCAACTTCTTCAGGAATTGCCAAACAATCCTCCAAAATGGCTATACAATTCTACATTCCCACCAACAGTGAATAAATATTCCTATCTCTTCACATCCTCTCCAACACTTGTAGTTCTCTGTCTTTTTAATAGATGCCATACTTTTTGTTTTGTTTTGTTTTGTTTTGTTTTTGTTTAATAGTGGCCATTTTAACAGATGTGAAATGATATCTTCATTATAGCTTTGATTTGCATTTCCCTAATCACTGCTGAACTTGAGCATTTCTTCATGGTTTTTTTGCCATTTGTATTTCTTCTCTGGGCAAATGTCTATTCAAGTCTTTTGCCCATTTTTTAATTGGGTCATTTGTCTTTTTATTGTTGAGTTGTAACATCTCTTTATATATCCTGGATATTAAACCCTTATCAGATATGTGATTGCCAAATATTTTCTCCCATTGAGTTGGCTGCCGTTTCACCCTTTTTACAAAGTCCTGTGAGGTGCAAAAGTGCTTAATTTTGAGGAGGTCCCATTTATCTATTCTTTTCTTTCATTGTGCATGCTTTGGGTGTAAGGTCCAAGAAACCACCACTTACCACAAGGTCTTTAAGATGTTTTCCTACATTTTCTTCTAGAAGTTCTATGGTCTGGCTTTTATATTTAGGTCTGATTCATTTTGAGTTGATTCTTGTATAGGGAGTGAGATAGGAGTCCTCTTTCATTCTTTTGATTATGGATATCCAGTTCTCCCAGAACATTTATTAAAAAGACTGTTTTGTCCCGTTAACATAAACTTGGTAGGCTTGTCAAAAACGAGTTGGCCGTAGAGATGGGGGCTTATTTCTGGACTCTTAATTCTATTCCAATATCAATGTGTCTATCTTTATGCCAGTACCATGCTGTTTTGACCACTGTAGCTTTGTAATATGTTTCAAGGTCAGGCAGTGAAATTCCTCCCACGTCGCTCTTCTTTTTTAGAATGCTTTTGACTATTTGGGTGCACTTTCCCTTCCAAATGAATTTGGTAATTGCCTTTTCTATTTCTGTAAAGTAGGCTGTTGGAATTTTGATTGGTATTGCATTGAATCTATTAATCGATTTGGGTAGGATTGACATCTTCATGATATTTAGTCTTCCAATCCAGGTACACGGAATGTCTTTCCATTTTTTAGGTCTTCATTTATTTCTTTTAGCATTGTTTTGTAGTTTTCTGCATATAGGTCCTCTACTTCTTTGGTTAAATTGATTCCTAGGTATTTGAGCCTTTTTGTTGCTATTGAAAATGGAATTTTTCCCTGATTTCCTCCTCATATTGTTCAATACTAGTGTACAGAAACATTACTGATTTTTGCATGTTGATATTGTATCCTGCCACTTTGCTGATCTCATTTATTAGCTCAAGTAGCTTTGTTGTAGACATTCCAGAATTTTCTAAATATAGGATCATGTCATCTGCAAATAGTGATGTTTGCTCTAGCTAGAACTTCTTGTACAATGTTGAATAACAATGGTGACAGTGGGCATCCTTGTCTTGTTCCCCATCTTAGAGGGAAAGCTTTCAACCTTTCCACATTGAGAATGATGTTGGCTGTTGGTTTTTCATATATGCCTTTTATCATATTGAGGAATTTTCCTTCTATTCCTATCTTTCAAAGTGTTTTTATCAAGAAAGATTGCTGAATTTTGTCGAATGCCTTTCTGAATTGATTGAGATGATCATGTGTTTTTTTCCTCCTTCAATTTGTTAATGTGGTACATTACATTGATTGGTTTTCCTATGTTGAACAACCTTTGCATATCAGGAATAAATCCCAGGTGGTCATGATGTATAAGTCTTTTGATATGTTGTTGGATTCTATTTGCAAGTATTTTGTTGAGAATTTTTGCAGCTATGTTCATTAGAGAGATTGGTCTATAGTTTTATTTTCTTGTGGTATCTTTATCTGGCTTTGGTATTAGGGTTATGTTGGCTTCATAAAATATGTTGGGTTATTTTACCTCCTCTTCAATTTTTTGTAAGAGCTTAAAGAGGTTTGGTGTTAATGTTTCTCAAAATCCTTGGTAGAATTCACCTGAGAAGTCATCTGGTCCTGGTCTTTTCTTTGTTGGGAGATTTTTTGATGACTAATTCAATCTCTTTAAATGTGATTGGTTTAAGTTCTTCTACTTCTTGTAGCTTCAGTGTAGGTTGTTTATGCATTTCTAGGAATTTGTCCATTTCAACTAGGTTGTCTAGTTTGTTGGCATACAGTTTCTTATAATATCCTCTTATGATCCTTTTTACTTCTGTGGGGTCAGTCATAACTTCATCCCTTTGATTTCTGATATTCTTTATTTGTATCTTCTTTCTTTCCTCCTATTACTGATTTCCAGTTTCATTCCATTATAACCTGAGAAGTTGCTTTGTATAATTACATCTTTTTATATTTATTGAGAGCTGCATTATGAACTAACCTGTGGGCTATCTGGAGAAAGATCCATGGGCACTTAAGAAGAATGTGTAACCTGCTGAGTTTGGGTGCAACGTTCTGTATGTGTCTGTTAGGTCTAGCTCATTCATCATATTGTTCAAGTTCTCTGTTACCTTGTTGATCTTCTGTCTAAGTTGTTCTATCTAATGATGTGAGTGGGGTGTTGAAGTCTCCAACGATTATTGTAGAAATGTCTATTTCTCCCTTCCATTTTGCCAGGGTTTACCTCATATATTTTGGGGCACCCTTGTTAGGTGCATAGATATTTATGACTGTTATTTCTTCCTGGTGGATTGTGCCTTTTATTAATATATAATGGCCTTCTGTATCTCTTACATTTTTTTTGTATTTAAAGTCTGTTTTGTCCGATATTAGTATAGCCACCCCTGCTCTTTTTTGGGTACTATTTGCGTGGAGTATCTTTTTCCAACCTTTTACTTCCAGTTGGCTTGTATCCCTGGGTCTAAGGTGAGTCTCTTGAAAGCACCATATGGATGGCTCATGTTTTTTATCCATTCTTTCAACCTATATCTTTTTTTTTTTTTTTTTTTTTTTTTGAGGTACTGGGGACCAGGGATTGAACCCGAAACCTCCTATGTGGGAGGCGGGAACTCAACTGCTTGAGCCACATCCTCTCCCAGCCTATATCTTTTTGTTTGCTTGTTTTTTAGCAGCCTATATCTTTTGATTGGGGAGTTTATTCCATTCACATTCAATAATATTACTGTAAATGCACTATTAACTTCCACCATTTTATTCTTTTATTCATTTTATTTTTGTATGTAATATCTTATTTTCATCTGACTTTTTGGTTACCTCTTCTGTTATTCTTTCTCCTCCAAGCCACTCTCCTGTCTTTTTCTTTCAGGTTGTAAGGCTTCCTTTAATATTTCCTGAAAAGGTGGATTCTTTTTTATTAACTCTTAGTTTCTGTTTGTTTCTGAATATTTTAAACTCACCTTCATATCTGAAGGACAATTTTGCTGGATAAAGAATTCTCAGATGGCAGTTTTTCTCTTTCAGTATCCTAATTGTATCATACCACTGTCTTCTCGCCTCCATGGTTTCTGATGAGAAATCCATGCTAAGTCTTTTGTGTGTGATGTTTTGCTTCTCCCTTGCTGCTTTCAGAACTTTCTCTTTATCTTTGACATTTGATATTCTGAGTAGTATGTGTCTTGGAGGAGGTCTATTAAGATTTATTCTGATTGGGGTATGCTGTGCTTCTTGAACATGTAAGTTCACTTCTTTCGTGAGAGTTGGGACATTTTCAGCTATTATTTTCTCAAATACTCTTTCTGTCCCTTTTCCCTTCTCTTCTCCTTCTGGAATTCCCATGACACACATGTTTTTGCATTTCATGTTATCATTCAAGCCCCTGAACCTCTGCTCTATTTTCCATTCTTTCCTCTCTTTTTTCTTTTCTCTCTTCAATTTCAGCTGTTCTGTCTTCTGTATCATTTATTCTTTCTTCTATCCTTTTGAGTCTGTTGTTGTATATCTCTAATTTGTTTTATACCTCTATTGTGTCTTTCATTCCAATAAGCTCTGTTACTTTTCTATTCAGATTTTCAAATTCTTCTTTATGTTTGCTCAATGTCTTCTTGATGTCCTTTATCTCTTTAGCCATATTGTCTTTCAGCTCATTAATATGATTTTGGAAATTTATGTGCATCTCACTGATTAGTTGTCTCAAATCCTGCATCTCTCTTGGAGAGCAGATGTGGCTTAGGCAGTTGGGTGCCTGCCTACCACATGGGAGGTCCTGGGTTTGGCTCCCAGTGCCTCCTAAAGAAGATGAGCAAGACAGCAAGCTGACGTGACAGGCTGGCACAGCAAGCTGATGCAGCAAGGAGACACAATGAAGAAGACATAATGAGGAAGACACAGCAAGAGACACAGTAAGCAGGAAGCGGATGTGGCTCAAGCGATTAGGCACCTCCCTACCATACGGGAGGTCCCGGGTTTGGTTTCCAGTGCCTTCTAAAAAATAAAGAAGATGAGGAGACACAGAGAGCACACAACAAACAGACACAGCAAGTGCAAACAATGTGTGTGTGGGAGAAATAAATAAAATCAATAAATCTAAAAGAAAAAATCCTGCATATCTTCTGGGGCTTTGATATATTCCTTTTTGGGGGCCATTTCTTCCATTTTCTTAATATGGCTTGTAATTTTCTGCCAATGTCTAGGCATCTGATTAGGTTAGTGAGTTTACTCTCATGCTCAATTTCTCTCTCTTTTGTAGGATTTTAGTGGTGGGAGGCTGTATGTTACTGCTGTTCTTTGATTCTTGGTTCAACCTGTTCTGGGTCTTTAGGATTGTCTCTGTTAGTTTCTCAAAGCTGGGCCTGGACCCAGTAATTGTTGCAGACCCTTTTCCTAGGGCCTTGGGGAGGGAGGCTGTAAAGGCCAGAAAAAGCCTCTCTTACTTACTTTTAATTTTCTCACATGCACTTCCTTGGTTTGCCAGCAGATGGCGCCCCTTGGCAGCCCTTTCCGTTCAATGCCTGGTTGGAGTGTATTTGCTACAACAGGGACCTGATCAATGTGATAGAGGATCCTGCCTGGAGGCTGAGAGCCTCATATTTCACACTTTCTCAGAGGCAGTTCTCCAACCTTTCCTGGCAGCCCCCCACCCCCCCTTTTCAAAGGTAGGAAATAATTACACTTCCCTCTATGCCTTCAACAACCAGGGCTAGTCAGTAAAGAGGAAGATGGAGAGGGTCAGATTTCTTTAGTCCCTTGCGGGCTCCCAAGGCAAACACTGGCCCAGCCCAACCCGGCCTGGAAGGGCTCGGGGGACACAGCAGATAAAATCTGTGGGTCAGCCGTAGGCTGTGTCCCTCTCTCTCCCCTTTCCTGGGGAGGTGGATTCCTGGGGCCCCCTTTGTCTGTAGCCACCAGCCCCGAGGCCTGAGAATCCAGAAGTGTCTATAGTGTGGGGGAGGGTGCCAGCATTTGCAGCTGCGGCTTTTAACTCAGTTTTGCCATCACGATTCTTTTCCTTTGTCCCTCCTCCTCTGGGCGGCATCCAGCCTTCCCTTGGTGTCCTAAATCCTAGAAGATTTTTTCCAGGCCATTTCTGCCCGTCCTCTAGCTATTTTTCTGGGAAAGAAGAGAGTCCCATGTCTTTCTAGTCCACCATCTTCCGAGATGTCCCCAGAAGTCTTCTGTAACCCTAAAATTGTTCTAAAATAAAATGTTTATTAAAAAACAAAAACCTAATCACATTGTAGTAATACTATAGAATATGAAGAAGATCCTAAAAGTACGCAGAGTGAAAGGCACCTTACCTATAAGGGGATGACAACTGGCCCGAGAGCAGAGGGCAAAGCTCAGCAACAGGAGATCGAAATCAACAAAATGACATTTCCCAGTCCATGGAGAGTAAACATGGAATCAAACTTTGAATTCTATGTTGCGCTAAACTGTCATCCAAGAGTAAGGTTAAGATAAAGACGCTTTTCGGCTAAACAAAGTTTTAATTACTGACACGCCCTTGGTGAAGTAATTACTGTCAGGCGTACTTCCTGAAGAAGAACAAACTGAATTCAGAAGAGAGTGGGACACCAACACCTGGTTCCGCGTGGTTGAAACCCTGCCTTCAAGGGATCCCACACACCCAGCGAAGACGGACACGCAGAACACAACGGAACCGTTTTCCTCTTGCAAATACCGCATCAAAGGTATAAAGGAGGGGCCAGATTGAGGGGACTCCTGTGGGAAGATGAGGCAGAGGACAGGCAGCTGAGCGAGGCGTCGGCCGGGCACTCATGGTGAGGCAGGTGGCGCGGGCTGTTCCGACGCGTTCTGAAGCACAAGCGTGGGGGTCAGCAATGCGGAACTCAAGCGAAATTGTCCAAGCATTTTCCCACCGCGTGCCCACGGTGTCTTCCTCTCCAGGCCTGGGGCACAAAGCCCTGGTGAGTCGCTTTTTTAAGGATGCGCTCTCTACCCTAAAATACAAACACCCGAGGGAGTGGTAGGAGCACCGACCTTTATCTGACAATATTTCAGTCCTCCAGGGAGCCCCATTCATCTAACCCTGACCTAAAGGGGCTCTGCCCTTTCCCAAAGTGGTTGTTCTTAGTCTATGTTTTCATGCATGTCCCTACCCAGGCCCCCAGTGCTAAATTCCAGACCTAGGAACAGGGGGTAGGGGGTGGCAGGGGAGTCTGCATTTAAAGTACCACCCCTGTGAAACCAGGCTCGGTCGCCCTGGAAACCTGCGTGCTGGAAGAGGGCCACCCAAATCATTTACATCAACGAAGACATGAGGAAGGAGCACCAGAATCCCTTCACATGGTTATCCTGAGGGTTTTAAGAAGCCCCCGAGGGCATGATCAAACCTGCAGTTCCCAAGTGTATTTACAGAATCCTGCTTTTCACCCAAAAATCTATACATAGTGAGTTCCCTCCAGGTCTTTAGTCTCTAATCCTTCTCTTACGGACTCGTAAAAAACTAATACATTCTGGAACCCAGAAATAACTTGGCAATCCATTCTAACTAATCATTGCAGAGTTCTAACGCTAAGAAAAGTCTGTACCTCTCCTTTCCGAGCTCAAAATTCCACTTCCCATCTTATCTAGAACATATTCTGATGTCCTCTTTTATATGCAACAATAAGCAGCTAAATACACCAAATACAGACTATGCACAGCCCTCTTTTCTTCTTCTGAAAAGTGCAACGAAGTGATGCATGTCATAAAGCACACTACATCAATTACTAAGAAACATGTTCCATCATAAGATCAAGAGAGGAAGTAATCTTCTCCATTATGCAAACGATTTAATCTCCTGAATTACGAAAAAGTTCCAAAGTAATTCTTTCCCTCAGTGATAACCTCTTGTTGTGTGTGAGCTAGTTATTATGTCTAGGATTGTTTTTTTTTTTTAATTTATAAACCCTAAGCTGCCCAGGAAGAAACGTGCTGTGTAGGGAATAACCAAGGTGAAATATACACAATAGTTGCCGCTGAATTGCTGTGACACAGCTCCCCACCTTCCCACGTTAGCTTCGGCCATCCCTTCACATGTAGACTGAAATAAATTTGCACCTATTTTTATAATCATTATAAACTATAACAACAATCAGCAACAACTGGTTTTGTTTCAATATAACAACAACAACAAAAAATGCATTTGCCTAAGTCAGACTCCACAGGCAGTCAGAGTATCAGAGTATTTGCTTGTGAAATAAGGAGAAATTCCCAGGGAAGCAAGTGCCCCCTTGGGACTTGATATCCCAGCCCAAGTGCCTTCAGCACCCAGCCAGACAGAAGTTGCTCTCTTCCCTTGCCTTAACCAACCCGCATGCCACGTTCCTCACGCACCCCATCAGGGGAGCGTCTCAGCTTCCAATCTACGTGGCTCTGGCTAGAGGTTAAGACCATCCTCTGTTACTGTGCGTTCCCGAGAACTCTGAGAGAGGATGGTCCCTCAGAAAGGCAGTGCAAGGGAGGATGCCACGCCGATGGAGAGAACACAGCCTTCTCTTCCGGTCCTTGCAAACAAGAATGAAAATCTTGTCCAAAAACTCACAAAAGAAGAGGAAAGGAATAATGCTACAAAGGCCATGAATGTGTATCTCTCCTTTGGGAAGGCAAATGGAGAGAAGTGACAGAGTGCCTTCTCTTATTCCACTAGATGAATTCTGACATCAAATTTGTAGAAAATGGGCACAAACGCTAAACGCTGCTACGTTTCCACAGGCCGGGCTCCTCCTCTGGCTGTGGTGGCAGCCTTTTCTCCACAGACAGCAGGAAACCATCCTAAGAGAAGGACTGGCTTCCACAGCTGAGGACCACTTCCTTACATGGATACTTAGACATATGGAGGTGAATTTGTATGTAAAACAAACTAATCACTTATCAACTCAGCATTTTTAAATGATGAGCCCCGTCACTGATGAGGATACAGTAAAATGGCTGTTTCTGACACCGTGGGTCAGTGCATAAACTGGTACATACTTTTGTCCAAGCAACCTTGCAATGTATCAAAAGACTTAGAAAAATCCTTAAATTTTTAAGCCAGCAATTCCACATTTAAGAAACTATCCTAAAGAAATAATCAGATATGGCAACAAAGATGTTGATTATGCTGTTATAACGCCAACAATATTATAAACAAGTTAAATGTACAATAATAACTTATGGCACACACAAAATGAAATATTATATAGTTATTAAAAATTACATCTTCTAAAGATTTAATCATTTGAAAAATGCATTAGAATATAAAGTGGAAGAAAAATACCATGTAAAATTGTTCTCATAGCATTACCCAATTGTTATAAAAGAATTGTGTGAATACAAGTTCTAATCTGTGATCCTCATGTTTTCTCATCCCCTGTTTAGGCATTAATATGATTTCACTGATGATTTAAATACTGAACTTCTGTTTGAAATCTTCTCCTCTATCTTCCAGCCTGCTTTGTAAGAATTACCTCACCTCTCGTAAGGAAAATATACACATTATTGCACATATATGCATTACTGTACATATGCAATATGTCATCCTGACCTTCAAAATATATGAATGTAGGAGCTGTGATTTTAAATGCACTTATATCTAATTCTATTTCACTACTTATATTTTTACTTAATATAGAATAATAAAATTTCAGTGCAATAGACTAAAAATACATGAGTTCTGGGAAGATGGAGAAGATGTATTTATTCCTAATATTACCACTAAATACAAAAAAACTTGGATATTATGCATATTTTAAAAACACACAAGATTGACCGCAGAAGGCAGACTAGCCAGGGCTCTCAGGACCGATGACGACACAATGGTGAGTCCCCTGGATTTTCTTTTTGACTCATATATCCCAGTTTTAGAGATGAAGAATTTGGCAACCTGAAATGCCAATGGGCACAGATTAAAAAAAGTCCCCAGAAGGCCTGCTTTCTCTACTCAGAGGACCAGGAAAGAGGCAGCAAAGAAAGACAGAATACCTTTAAGACAATAATTACTCTAGTCCACCCTAACACGCCAGGAAAAAGCATGGCCTCACCCTCGACCGTGCCACACAGGCCAGGTGGGAAACTAGGACTTCCACCCTCTCCAGACTTCAACCCTACCCCACCCCTTCCAGGTGGTATCAGAGAGGGGAGTCACCCCTTCTGAGCAGTAGCAAGCTCCCTATGCCCCCACTCGGTGTCAGTGAAGTCTACGTGTGAAGCTTAGACTTCCACCCATTGGCAGGGACAAGGTACCCGACTTCTCCTCACTGGGCTGGTGGCGCAGGAGGCCTAGTGGAGAGTTTTAGCCACTGCCCAGCATTCACGCAGCCACCCCCCCACACGGAGTCAGTGGAGACCACGTGGGTAGCAGTAGCCGTCACTCCTGCCCGTCCCTGCTAGGACAGTGGCACTGGAAGCCGAGGGGGCAGTCAGACCCCCACATCCACCCAGATGGAAGGAGGAGCCCTTCCCACCCACCCATCCACATCAACAGAGGCCAAGTAAGGAGGCTGTACTTCCACACCCCTCTGGCAGTAACGAGGCAGTGACCCCTACTCCCCTGAAGAAGCAGAGCCAGAGGAAGCCAGCTAAACAGAACCTCAAAGCACAGCAATAAAGCACCCAGAGTCCAGTCCAAAATCACTCATCATACCACGCACCAGGAAAACCCCAAACTGACTTTAAAATATCAGTAGATGCAGACATACACCAAGATGACAATCAAGAAATGCTGGCGATATCCAACAAAGACTTTAAAGTACACATAAAATGTTTCACTGAACAATTCCAAACATGATGGAAACAAATGAAAAAATATAAATCTTAAACAAAGAAATAAAATATAATTAAGAAATAAATGGAAATTTTAGAACTGAAAATAAAATAACCTAAACAAACAAAACTTTTTTCTGCTCTTGATGGTCTCAACAGCAGAATGGAGGGGACAAAGGAAAGAATGAGTTAACTACAAAATAGGACAATAGAAATCACTCAGCCTGAACAAGAGAGATAAAATACACTCAAAACCATTAGCAGAGCCTCATGGGCCTGTGGACTACAACAAAAGATCTCACAATATAACTGGAGTTTCCGATAAAAGGAGAAAGAGGGTGGAGCTGAAAAAACACAAGAAGAAATAATTGCTAAAATGTCCCAAATTTGGCAAAAATACAAACCTACAGATTCAAGAAGTAAACAAACACCAAACAGGATAGATCCAAAGAAATCCACATGAGATACATCTTTGTCAAATTTCTGAAAATTAAAGAAAATTAAAGAAAATTAAAAAGCCTTGAAAGAAGTAAGAGAAAAATGACACCTTACATATCGAGCAAAATTACTTGAATGACAGTGTATTATTCATCCAAAGCCATAGAGACCAGCAGGAAGTGGCACAACATTGTCCCGTGTTGAAACTAAAAAAGGTCAACCCAGAATCCTATGTCCAATAAAATATATTGGTCAGAAATAAAGGGCAAATCAAGACATTCTCAGATAAAGGAAATTAAGATAACTTATCTCCAGCAGATCTACCTCTAGAAGAATGGCTAAAGAAATTCTCTAAACAGAAAGAAATAATAAAGAGCTTTGGAACACCAGTAAGGAGGGAAAAAACACAGGGAGCAAAATATGGGTAAATTCAGTAGATTTTCCTTCTCCCCTTGAGTTTCCTAAATTTTGTTTGATGGTTGAAGCAACATTTATAAAACTATGTTTTTAAAAGTATGTAAAGGAAATGTATAAGGCAATTGCAAAAGGAGATAATGTTCCTACACCCCACAATATCTGCTTAATTGACAATATCAGTAGACTATAATAAGCAATTTATATATAATGTAATTCCTAGAGCCACCACTACAACAGCTATATAGAGATTCACTCAAAAATTCTAAACATAAATCAAAATGGAATTCTAAAAACTATTCAGGTAAACTACAAGAAGTCAGAAAAACAAAAAAGATATGAGAAATAAAACTTAAGCCCTAATACAGCAATAAACACATTAGATGAAAATGGTCTAAATAGAGCAGGTTTAGACAATAATTGACAGAATGGATTGAAAAACATGACCCAACTATACCTTGTCTATGAGCAACTCACTTCAAATATAACTACAAATAGACCTCACCTTCTCCAAACATCAGAAAGCAGAAGCCCTTCCCTCTTGGACCAAGGAAATTTCTTCTGGTCAAACCTCTGCTTCCATTGTTCTGTCCTTGCTGTCATTCTTTCTTAAATTCATCCTCTTTCTGTCCCTTTAGTTCAGTGTGTCTGCCCATACAAAATTCTCAAAAACCCTGTCAGTTTTCTGTTCAATTCAAAGGGGGTCAAGCCATCAGAGAACGACACCTTCCACTTGTCCTTCCTGGATTTCCAATCCTGACTTCCTCTGAGATGGCTGAGTGGATCCATGAGTCATCCACCTACTCTCCTTAGCAAAGGGCTGCTCCACCATCACATGGAGCCCCATTCTCTGGGAATTTACCTCCAGGAAGTTCAAAGAGGGCCATGATAGAGCCGCTTCTGGCTCTAGCTTCAGACCATGCTATTTGGAGAAGCAGAGAATTTTCCAAATCACCAACTGCTGATTTCTTTGTGCTTAATAGTTCAGTGCTCAATTTACCTCTTTCCTTTCACATTTACAGCAAAGAGAAACCAGATTGTGTCTTCCACATTTAGCTTGGGAATCCCCTAAGCTACATATCCAAGTTCACCCCTTACAAATTCTGTCTTCCGTCAAACATCAGAACATAATTTCACCAAGTTCTCTGTACATTTATAACAAGGATCACCTTTCCTCCAGTTTATAATACACATTAGTCATTTCCCTCCAAGACCTTCAGCATCTATATTTCTACCAACATCCTGTTCATGCCAATATATGCATTTTCTAAGACAGAAACTTTCTCTACACCTCTCTTCACTTTTTACTGAGCCCTTACCAGAAGTGACTTTGATAGCCACATCTCTACCAATAGAATCTTCAAAGAAATCTAGACTTTTTCTATCAAGTAGCTCAAAATTCATGCAGCATCTAGTCAATACCCAATTCCAGAGATACTTCCATATTTCCAGATATTTATAAGAGCAGTACCAGATTTCCCAGTACCAAAAATTGTCTTTGTTTGACAGGGATGCAGTGAAAAGTATCACACACTGGTTGGTTTAACAGCAAGAATTCGCTGGCTGGCAGTTTTGGAGGCTGGACCAAACTCGAGCTCTCAGCAGGCTTTCTCCTGGAGTCTGTAGGGTGCTGGGGCTGGCCTGCCACAATTCTTGGGGTTTCTCGGCTTGCATCTCAGCATCCGTCACACAGCAACTACTCATTTTCTTGATTCTTCTGACTTGTGGCTTCTTCTGCCTATAAGCCTCCAACCATGTGGATTCAGACCCACCCTGACTAATTTTGCCTCATCTAAACAGGGTATTTGAAAATCCTATTCACAAACGAGACCATTCCTTAACTGATAAAAGCACCTTCTAAGGTCCTGTTTACAAATGGGTTCACACCGAAAAGAACGAGGATTAGGGCATGAACATGTCTTTTGTGGGAATGTCACTCAACCCTGAGCACAACACAGTTCATCATTTTAAAGTATAGAGTTCAGTATTGTTAGGCATACTCACGAGGTTGTGCAAATAACATCACTCTCTAATTCCCAGAATATTTTCATTATCCCCAAAGGACATCCTGTCTCCATTAGCAGTCACTCTTCATTCCCCCAAATCCCAGCCCTAAAACCACTAATCTACTGTCTATACTGTCCATTACATTCAAATGGTATATATCAGTGGCTTTTGTACCTATCTTCTTTCACTTAGCATAATGTTTTCAAGGTTTATCCATGTTGTAGCATATATCAGTACTTTATTCCTTGTTATAGCTGGGAAATAATCCATTGTACAGTTATATCACATTTTTAATCCCTTCAGAATTGATGGAAATTTAGTTTTTTACCACTATTTTGAGGGTATGAATAATGCTGCTATTAATATCCATGTACAAGCTTTTGCATGAACATAGGTTTTCAGTTCTCTTGAGAATATAGCTAGGAATGGAATTTCTGGGTCATATGTAACTCTGTGCTTAACTTTTGGAGGAATCACCAAAGTAATTTCCAAAGTGGTTACACTATTCGCACAAGCAGAATGCCTGTCTTTTTTATTATAACCGTCTTAGTGTGTATAAAGGGATATCTCATTGTGGGTTTGATTTGCATTTCCTAAAAGACTAATGATGTCGAACATCCTTTCATGTGCTTATTAACCATTTGCCTATCTTGTTTGTAGAAATGTCTATGCAAATCCTTTGACAATTTAAAAATTGGATTATATCTTTTTATTACTGAGCTTTAAGTGCCTTTTTTTTTTTTTTAAATAAAGGGTGTTTATTTGGGGTAGAAGCTTACAGTCACCAGGCCATAAAGCATAAGTTACTTCCCTCACCAAAGTCTGTTGCCATGTGTTTGAGCAAGATGGCTGCCATTCAGCCTTCCTCTTCCTCTTAAGGCTCCGTGGATCCAGTTTCTTCCAATATCAGCTGTAGGCCATCAGGCTCTCTAGGATTTGTCTCTCTCCCCAGGGTTCACTTCTCTCTGGGCTCTGGCTTGCTTCTCTCCACAAGGTCAGCTGTAGACTATCAGGCTAATGGCTCGTCTCTCTTCCCGGGGCCTCTGCCATGACTATGGTGCTATCTCTATTCCTCTGTGTTCTGCTCCTGTGTATTTACTTCCCAGGCTCCAGCTCAAAAACTCCACTCTCTTCTCTGCCATTTAGTTTTCTCTGTGAGTCCCCAAGGAGGCAGGGACTCAATATCCTACTGACGTGGCCCAATCAAAGTCTTAATCATTATTTAATCAAGTAAAAGTGAAGCCTCTGAATCCAATACAATCTAATGTGCAAACAGGCCAGTTTACAAACATAATCCAATATCTATTTTTGGAATTCATAAATAATAGCAAAAATATGGAACACTTCACCAATTTGCATATCATCCTTGCACAGGGGCCATTCTAATCTTCTCTGTATCATTCCAATTTTAGTATATGTGCTGCCGAAGTGAGCACTTAAGTGCTTTTTATATATTCTAGATACTAGTCCCTTATCACATACAGTTTTTGCAAAAAACTTTCTCCCATTCTGTGTGCTTTTCCCTTCATTCTGTTAGTGAGATGTATTTCATTAATTGATTTTCTTATGTTGAACCAACCTGCATAGCAGGGTAAATCCCATTTGATTATGGTGTATAATTCTTTAAATGTGCGGTTCGATTCGGTTTGTTAGTATTTTGTTGAGGATTTTTGCATCTATGTTCATAAGAAATATTGGTCTGTAATTTTATTTTCTTGTGGTATCTTTATCTCCTTTGGTATGATGATGATATTGGCCTCCCAGAATGAGTTAGGGAGTGTTCTCTATTCTTCAATTTTTTGGAAGAGTTTGAGAAGAAGTGAAGTCTTGTCTTCTTGGAATGTTTGGCAGAATTCCCCTGAAACAATCTGGTCCTGGGCTTTCCTTTTTGGGGAGGTTTCTGATTACTGATTCAATCTCTTTACTAGTAATTGGTTTGTTGAGATCTTCTATTTCTTCTTAAGTCAATGTGGTATGTGTTTCTAAGAATTTGTCCATTTCATCTGGGTTATCTAATTTCTCAGCATACAGTGGTTTGTAGTATTGTTTTATAGTCTTTTTTATTTCAGCAGGGTTGGTAGTAATGTCCCTCTTTCCATCTCAGATTTCTGGTATTTGTATCCTCTCTCTTTTTTTCTTTGTCAGTTTAGCTAATGGTTTGTCAATTTATTGATCTTTTCAGAGAACCAACTATTGGTTTCATTGATTCTCTTGCTTTTTTGTTTTCTATTTCATTTATCTCTGCTCTAATCTTTGTTGTTTCCTTCTTTCTGCTTGGTTTGGATTTAGTTTGTTCTTTTTCTAGTTCTTCCAGTTGAGGTTAGGTCTCTGATCTGAAGTCTTTCTTTTTTTATTGTAAATGTTTAAAGCTATGGATTTCCAGCTCGACAGTGCTTTCATTGCATCCCTTAAGTTTCATTTTCATTCACCTAAAGATAATTCCTAATTTCGCTTCTGATTTCCTCTTTAAACCATTAGTTGATTAATAGTATGTTGTTTAATTTCCACATATTTGTGAATTTTCCATTTCTCCCTCTGTACTTGATTTATAATTTCATTCTGCTGAGGTCAGAGAATATACATTGCATGATTTCAATATTTTTTAATTTATTGAGACTTGTTTTATAACACAATATATGGTCTAGCCTGGAGAATGATCCATGTACACTCAAGAAGAATGTGTATGTATTCCGTTTTTGTTAGGTTCACTGTTATATCTATATCTGTTAGGTCTAGTTTGTTTAGTGTTATCATTCAAGTCCTATAATTCCTTCTTGACTTCTGGCTAGATGTTCTATCCATTATTGAGAGTATTGTGTTAAAGTCTCCTAGTGTTAATGTAGAACCATCAATTTCTCCCTCAAATCTTTCAGTATTTGCTTCATATATTTTGGGGCTCTGCTGTTAGGTGCATATATATGTCTATTTGTGACATCTCATTGTTGAATTGCCCCCTTTTTCAGTATGCAATGACCATCTTTGTCCCTTAAACTGTTTTTGACTTAAAGTTGGTTTAACTGATATTAGTATAGCTATTCCAGCTCTCTTTTGGTTACTTTTCCATGTACTGGCATGGTATATTTTTCCATTGGTTCACCCTCAACCTACTTATCTCCTTGAATTTAAAGTGAGACTCTTGCAGACAGCATATATTTGGAGCATGCTTTTTTTCCCCCATTCTGCCAATTTCTGCTTATTGACTGGACACTTTAACCCATTTACATTTAAAGTCACTACAGATAACACAGGTCTTTTGTATTAGCCAGCCAAAGGGGTGCTGATGCAAAGTACCAGAACTCTGTTGGCTTTTATAAAGGGTATTTATTTGGGGTAGATGCTTACAGTTACATGGCCCTTAAGAGTCCAGTTCAAGGTACCATAAGAGGTGCTTTCTCACCCAAAGTCATTGACCACGTGTTAAAGTAAGGTGGCGAGTGATGTCTGCGAGGGTTCAGCCTTCCTCTTCCTCTTAAGGCTCCACGGTCCCAGCTTCCTCCAGTCTCAGCTGTAGGCTGGCATAAGGCTCATCTCTCTCCCTGGGGCTCATTTCTTTCCGGGTTCAGCTGCTCTGTTCTCTTCACAAGGTCAGCTGTAGACGATCAGGCTCATAGCTCTTCCTGGAGCTGCAGGATCCTCTGTGTATCTTCTCTGTGAATTTACTTCCATGTGAGATTCTGTTTTATCCCCACCAAGGGGGTGGGGACTCAACCCTGCACACCCTAATGATGTGGTCGAATCAAAGCCCTAATGTAACATAATTTAATCAAAGACCTCTCAGCTGAATCTAATACAATTAAAGGGCATCAAACCCAGAGAAACAGACCAGTTTACAAACATAATCAATATTTCTTTTTGGAATTCATAAATAATCTCAAACTGCCTCATCTTTCTTCTGTCTTTTGCTATTTATCCTTTGAAGTCTTGTACCTCTTTTTGTTCTTCACTTCCGTTAATACCTACTTTTATATTTATTTGCTTTTTTGTGTTGTACCATATTAAGTGCCCTCTCCTTTCTTTATGGATATGTTTTTCATCTGGTTACCATAGGGTTAAAATTTAACATGCTGAATCTATAGCAATCATATTTGGTTTGATATCAGATTAACTTCAGTAGCATGCACATACAATTTCCTTTACTGCTCTGTCTCCCCACCAGGTTTTTCTTACTTCTTACCACTTATATCTTTGCACATTATAGGTCCAAAACATAGATTTATAATTAATTTTATGCATCTGCATTTTAGAACCTGTAGCAAATAAGAAGTAGAGTTGCGTACCAAAAAGCACAATGCAATAATACTGGCATTTACAATTACCCAAATGGTTACCTTTACTGAAGGTCCTTATTTCTTTACGCTCCTTTGAACCAGTCCAGTGTCCCTTCCTGTCCCTTTAGCACTGCATGTTTCTCTGAGAATGTCTTAATCTCGCTCTCATTTTTGAAAGAGAGTCTCACCAGGTATAAAATTCTTGACTGGAAGTTGTTTCCTTTCAGCGCTCTAAGTATTTCAGCCCCTGCCTTCTTGCCTCCACGGTTTCTGATGAGAAATCGGCATCTAGTTGGGGTTCCCTTGTATGTAACACGTTGCTTTTCTCATGCAGCTTTCAGAACTCTCTCCTTGTCCTTTGCATTCAATCGTGAGATCACTATGTGATGGGTGTATTTTTCTTCATTTTTATCCTGTTTGGTGTTCTCTGAGCTTCTTGGATGTGCATATTCACATTCATGTCTTTTGCTAAGTTTGGGGAGTTTTCTGTCATTATTCCTTTGACTATTCCCTCTACCCCTTCTTCTTTCTGTCCTTCTCCTTCTGGGACTCTCATAATGTGTATATTGGTGTGCTGATGGTGTTCCAGAAGTGTCTTAGGCTATTTTTACTTTTAATATTTCTTTTTCCTTTCTGCCTGACTACTTTCAAGTGTCTTTTCTCCCAATTCACTGATTCTTTCTTCTGCCAGCTCCAGTTTGCTCTTGACACCTTCCTGGGCATTTTCATTTCATTTATTGTGGTCTTCAACTCCAGTAGTTCTGTTCAGTTTGTTTTTAAAATTTCCATCTCTCTACTTAGACTTTCAAATTGTGCATTCATTGTTTTCCTGATATTTTTATTTCTTTCTCTGTATTTTCCTTCATCTCCTTGAGCATTTTTAGGACTGTTTTTTAAAGGCTTTGTCCAGTATTCCACATCATTTTCTTCACTGGTGTTTTCTGGATTTTTATCTTCTTCCTTCCTTCCATTATTTCCTGCTTATTTGTCTTATACACTTCTGTTGCACCCTGTACATTGTAATATTTGTAATTTAACTCTCAGGTTTATCCCCTGAGATGTCTATTTCTTTTCTTTTTGGTAACAAGTTTGCGTTGAGGCAGAGATTTCTTGTGCTTCGGCCCTCCTATCAGGAAGGTCTGCCCAAGGCAAATCCAGTGTATAGGAATTTCCCTGTCTTTCCGGGCCTCTGTCTTGCCCTGGCTTTACAGGAGTTTGGTTGTCCCGTTTCCCAGGAGACAAAACCACTCCCCCGGGTGTTTGAAGCCGGCAGGCCTTTGTCGCTGACTATCTGCCTCTACAGTTTTTTATAGCCCTTTCATTGTCTCACTCTGCTTTCTCCTGGAGGGCAAATTCTGGGAAGAGGGGTACTCCAGAGAGGACTGTCTCAATTCCGTCTTTCCCAGCCAAAACAGGACCAGGGGGTGCACAAAGGGGGTGCAGACCGGCTCCTGGGTGCCCTGGGGAGGGGTCAGGAAGGCACCGAGAGCGTCTCCGACAGCTCCCCGCACCTGAGCCCTCCTGGCCTGCCCAGCACATGCCCCCCTGCAGCTGACTGTCCCCATCCCCTGAGGATGCTGCTTCTTTAAATACCACCACGTCCCCCGTCCTGGGCCTGCTGCAGCCTTGGTAAAACCTGCCCTCGGAGCCGGGCCCCCATAATCAAAAGCCGTGATCAGTGATGGCTGTGCCCATCCCTGCTCTTGGGGAAAGAGGGTTTTAATGTCCCTTCCTGTCACCAGCAGCTGGCCAGGGACTGGGCCCCTTGGCGACCTGCCGCAAGACTCTGGGATGGGCGCTGGCGGCCACCGTGGGAGAGACGATCGACAGTTCTTCACCGTAGCTTACCGGCCTCTCCCTCCGCTCTTCCCTGGATGCTGTGCAGTGTTCTCCTGAAGGACTGAGGCCTGGAGCTCCTACTCCGCCAGCTTCCCTGGAAGTCCTGACGCAGGTTTTCAGTGCTGTTCTTATGATTCTAAACCTTGTGTTTTTTCCCTGAATCTTATCCCAGTAGCAACTTGTAAATAAGTAAAGTGTTTCAGTAACATGGGAATGAAAATATTAATCCTGATGGACAGGGACACAGAAGTGTCTTATGGAAAGCATCTTTTGGAGCAGGCTTGAATGATCTCAGGGTGCCCCTTGTGGACAGGGAAGACATCCAGACTTCTTTCCCCCCTTTTTTCCTGTTGCCATTGCTTGGCTTCCTCCAGGTCTGGCCCGGGTAAAGAACAGAGCTAAGTGCAGTCCACTGCGCGGCTTCTGACGCAAGCATTTCCTGAGCCCACAGCTGTTTGAATGCTGCCTGGAGTTCCTTGGTACGTGGTGGCTACACTGGCATGACTTTCATGAATTTGGGCCAGTTGCGGGTTCCAATCAACAAAATAAGTACAATAAAACAGCGCATCCAACAGTGTTGCTGTAAGGACAGAAAGAGGTGACACACTGACCCAGGAACTGGGCGTCCCACTGGCTGTGGCTGTTCTGCCGCGGATCTTATTTTCCACGAACTCCTCACGGCCCACAGGGCTGCTGGGGATGCACCACCTCGCCTACATCCACAGCGTGGGGACTCTCCCCTCCCACTGGACTGTGACGCCTGCTTCAAGAGGCAGGCAGGCCCTTGCCGCCTCAGGAAAGCCCTCGCTTCTCCCAGGCCAGCTGCAGGTGGCTGCATTATAGTAGCGCAGAGCTGCGTTTATTGTTGATATCTGCTGGGGCTGCTCTTCCAGTCTATCATCTCTTTATTTATCTACTTTTTTGCCTTCCGGAGTATTATTGATTTAAGTCTATTTCTTAAAACTGGGATGTAGCTGGAATTTTTTAACTGAATCTGGGGTCCCTGGGTTATTTTGTGTTTTTTTCATTTTTATTTTGAAATAATTTCAAACTTGCAGGACAGTTGAAATGCATACCAACTCCATACAGAGAACTCTAACATACCCCACTCAGACACTCAGATCCACCAAATTGTAATGTTTTGCCGCATTTGCCGTATCATTCTGTCTATCTATCTATATTTCTACCTATTTTCTATTGTCTAAACATTTGAGAATAGGTTGTATACCTCACACTCCATGAACACTTCAATGTACATTTCCTAATAATAAGGATATTCACTTAAGTACAGTTATCAAGGTCAAGAATTTTAAAATTGATATAAAGTTTACTGCCTTACTACAATTTTTTCATATGCCCCCAAAATGACCTTCTTGGCATGATCCAATCCAGGAACATGTATTGCCTTGAATTGTTATTGTCCCTTTAATGTCTCCCGCTCACCTCTTCAATTGTGGAAACATATACAACATGAATTCTATCTCCACGACGCCTAAGAGTTCAGTTCAGTAGGATTAGTCACACTCACAATGCTGTGCTACCCTCACCTCCATCCATTACCAGAACTTTCCCTCCACCACAAACAGAACCCTGTACCCATTGTGTATTAATTCCCCCTTTCTCCCCCTGCCACCTGACTACCTGTACTCTACTGTCTGCAACTATGAATTTTCCTGTCAAGCTATTTCATATAAACTGAATCATACACTATCTATCCCTTTGTGTCTGATATAGTTCACTCAACATGATAATTAAAGGTTCATCCATGTAGTAGAAAGTATCAGAATTTCATTCCTTTTTAGGGCTGAATAATATTCTACTGTGTTTGTATAAGATATATCCATTCATCTGCGGATAGACGTTTGGGCTGCTTCCACCTTTTGGCTATTGTGAATAATGCTTTTATGAATATTGGTGTACAGATATCTGATGCTTTCAATTATTTTGGCTATATACCTACAAGTGGGATTGCTGGCTCACATGGTAGTTCTATACATAACTTTATGAGGAACCACCAAATTACTTTCCAGAGTGGATTCTCCATTTTACATTCCTACCAACAATGTACAAAAGTTCCTATTTTGCTGTATGCTTCCAAGCACTTGTTATTTTCTATTTTTAAAATAATAGCCATTCTAATAGGCTAGGTGGTATCTCACAGTTTTGATTTACATTTTCTGAATGGCTAATGATATTGAGCATCTTTTCATGTGCTTATTAACAATTTGTATATTTTCTCTGGAGAAATGTTTATTCAAGTCCTTTGCCCATTTTTGTATTGAACCCTTTAGAATCCCTTATCTTTTTCTGTACAAATTTTTCTACTGTTTTCTTTGTAGTTACCATGTGGATTAAAGTTAACATCCTAATCTATAACAATCTCATGTGGTTTGATACCAACTTCACTTCCATATTATACATACACTATGTTTCTATACCCCGCTGTTCCCCTGCCTTTATGTAGTTCTTGTCACAAATTAAATATTTATACATTATAAGTCCAAACCCATTGATTTATCATTACTTTTTATACATTTGCATTTTAAATCCTATAGGAAGTAAAAAGTTGGGTTACAAACCAAAAATACAATATTACTGGTATTTATATTTACCCTTGCTAGTATCTTTACCAGAGATCTTTATTTCTCATGGAACTTTTATCTGTTGTCTAGTCCTTTTCTTTCAATCTGAAGAACTCTCTTTGGATTTCTTACAGGGCTGATCTAGTGATGACAAATTCCCTCAGCTTTGTTTGTCTGGGAATATCTTAACCTTTCTGTCATTATTGAAAGACAGTTTTGCTGGATATAGAATTTTCAGGTGGCAATTATTTTTCTTTCAGCATTTTCAATATGTTATCCCACTACCTTCTTGTCTCCATGGTTTCCTGTGAGAAATTGCTACTTAGTCTTTTTGAGGTTCCCTTGTGTATGACCTTTTTCCCTCTATCTTATGGCTTTTAGAATTCTTTCTTTATCTTTGGCATTTGACAACTTAATTATCATATATTTTAGTATGGATCTGTTTGGATTTTTCCTGTTTGGAGTTCAATGAGCTTCCTGGATGTGTATATTCATGTCTTTCATTAAATTTGAGAAGTTTTCAGCATTATTTCTTCAAATATTCTTTCTTCTCACTATCTCTCTTTCCTTTCCACTGGGAATCCCACAATGCACATATGGATTCTTACGTGCCACGTGATGGTGTCCCACGTATCTCTCGAGCTCAGTTCACCTTCCACATTCTTTTATCTTTTTGTTCCTCAGAATAAGTCCAATAGTCTTAACTTAAAATTCACTGATTCTTCTGCTAGCTCCAGTCTGCTGTCGAACCCCTTAGGGAATTTTTAAATTGTTTCTGTTACTGTGATCTTTAGCTTGTTTGGTCCTTTTAATGATGTCTATCTCTTTGTTGACATTCTCTTTGTGTTCATCTATTGTTTTTCTGATTTCTTTTGTTCATATTTTCCATTAGATCTTGTGCATTTTTGGAACCACTTTTTAAAAGTCTTTGATATAGTCAAGCCCTAATTTCCTCACTGATGGTTCCTAATTCTTTATTCTGCTCCTTTATGTAAGCCATCATTTCCTGTTTCTTGGTGTATTTTGTAACCTTTTGCTGCACACTGGACATTTTGATATTTTGTGTTATCTCTGAAATTTATACTCTTAGGCATCTGTTCCTTAAGTTTGTATCCAGCTAGTGTTATGATAGAAATTTCCTTGAATGCCAGGAGCTGACCAAAAAAAAAAAAGAAAAGAAAAGAAAAACCACCTTACTAACTTCCTCAGTCTTTGCAAATTGGGTGTGCAAGTGCTCTTCTCCAGAGCTTAGCTTTTCTAACATAAATTTAGAGTACACCCTGAGGCAAAAGCATAAGGTCTGCCCTGATCTGTTCAGCACGTGTGTCTTCTCCTGGGCACACACTTGGCCATAGGAAATCACACATTTCCACAGATCCAAATGTCACCTCTTCCCCAGGAATTCATACTTTTGTCTGAGGCAGCTGCGGTTTGACTGCTCTCCCACAGTGCTCTGAGGGGGCCATATGCAGGGCAAGTTCTGGGATGCTGAGCCCAGGGCAAGTACCCAGGTTTAGTGCCCCAGACAGAATGCACAGTCACGCATGCTCCCAGTGTTTGCGCTAGGGTCATCCCGCCCTCTCCAGAGCTGGGACAAGGGGTCTGCAATGGGAGCATGTGCCAGCTCCGCGAGAGGATGGGGGAGGGCCAACCCTTTTCAAGTTGCCTTTTTCTTAATTTTTCACTTTCCCTATTACTGAAACCCTTTAACTGCTCTTTGGAGCTTTGAGAAAGACGATTCTGCCCACTCATGCTCGTTACTTAAAGCTTCTGTGAGCAGTCAGAGCCCTAGAGTGGTTCCCTCCACAATCCTGATGACTGGAACTCCCCCTATTTTTAAGTGTTGTTTCTGTCCCACTAAGAATATGCCATTACAGGTAATATTGGGCGTGTTTCTGTCATCACAATGTGTTGCTTATTTACTAGTTTTTTTATTGTGTTCTCTAAATTCATTTCTTAATTATATCAGATTGATCAAATTCCTTTTTACCATATTTTCTCCTTTAAGGGTTGAAAATTCTATATCTTATTTCAATTTTTTTTTTTTTTTCCTTAGGTATTGGGGACCAGGGATTGAACCCAGGACCTCGCATGTGGGAAGCCAGCACACAACCACTGAGGCACATCAGCTTCGCTGAGTTGTTTTTTTCATTTGTTTAGTTTGTTTTATTTATTTATTTATTTATTTTTTAAGGAGGAACCGGGAACCAACCCTGGGACCTCCCATGTGGGAGGCGGGCACTCAACCACTTGAACCACATCTGCTTCCATATCCTATTTCAGTTTTTATGTGGTTATTTTTAAAAGTTGAAAACATAATTTTACATGTATTTTTTTTCCCTCTGTGCCTGGATAAATCAGTGTTTGTGTGTATATATACATACACATACATAAATACCAAACACACATATGTACACACATGCCTACATAAATACACACATATACATCATACATATACACACAGAAAATAAATAGATTAGAAAGAAGGAAAGAAAGAAGAGAGGGAAGGAAGGAGAGAGAGAGGGAGGGAGGGAGGGAGGGAACAGAAGAGGAGGCAGAGAGACCTTAAGATGCATTTCTTTCCTGTTTTCCCTCATCTGACATAAGCCCACCACCAACCTTTCAGCCTTTCAGCACTGCTGTTTTTATGGTGAGAAAGCCTACAATTTGGGTTAAAGATTGCTATTATTGTTTCAGGGATTGTTACTGTTTGAAAATTGAAACTTAATTAGGTTAAATGAAAAATATTTCTGGTCTCTAACCACTTGTATTTCTCTCATACCCCCCTTAATTCAGCTAAGAGTGTATTTCTGCTTTCACACAACTGGAATACATTATCTAGTAATTTTTCCCAATAGTTTGTGGGTGATAAACTTTGAGTTCTTACATCTTAGAATTTTTTTTTTTTTTTGCTTTTCCATTTGGCTTTGTAGAGATTTTTAGAATCATAATCAGTTTGAATTATTTCTCCCACTATCTTCTCAAATCCCAGATTTTCTGCTAAGAAGACAGATGCCATTATGGCATTCATTCTTTGGTGGATAATTTTACTCTGCTCTCCTGCAGGAATTTAATATTTTTTCTTAGTTTTGGTGAACCCAGTGGGTCATTTACATCTAAGTATTTATGTGTTCCTTCCACTCTAAAAGCTTTGTTTTTTCATTTTATTTAAATTTGTGTATTTTCCATTTATTCAGTTGTCTCTAATATTAGACTCAAGTTAGAATTTACTCCAGTACCTACTGTCAATCAATGGTTTCCAAGTACAATTATCCCACTGAAGCCTCCTTGATAAAGGCAGATCTTAGGTCTGGGGCAGCAGGTACACATGCTGCAGCTGGAACACCACATTTTATTTTTGGCCAGAAAAAAGGAAACTGTCAGAGATCACAGGTATTACACCCAAGGAACACAGGAGCCAACCTGACTGCAATGGATTAAAACATATCAAATACAAAATAATTTCACTAATTCAAAATTATAGAGAAAAATAAAACCTCATTGGTCACATATTTAAATATCTTGGATATATATTCATAATACATTTAAAAATAAACAAAAATATTCTGAAAACAAAAACTGCAAAGAGGATCTGGGTTCAAGACGATAAGATTGGTCAGCCTAAGAACACTATCGCATATGATCATTAAAGAGATAAAAGATAAAAATAGCAAGATGTGTGAACATGGCTTGAAAACTTAAAAGTTATATACAGGTAGATGATATCATGTTAAGTTCCTTTTTCAAGTACAGAAATTGAAATGCAGACTAAGAGATCAGCCAAAATCACACAGTCAAAGCTACTTACTAATGGGGAGACAGACCCCAAATCCCGAGCCACCCCAGCTCCTCAACCACAGCTCTTTCCAGATTTTCGGACACAGCTTTACTGATTGAGTAAGAAGACTTATTTTCCTCCAAAAATGTGGCATTTCTGAAATAGGTTCAATCTTTTCAGACCTTGTCAAAGCTATCGAATGTACCCCTTCTGCTACTCATTTTCTTTATTTAAGACTAAGTGTCAAGCACTTTAAAAGTATTCTGTCTAATTCAGTGTACTTTTAAAGTGATTTTTGGAAAAATCTGGTAACCTAGTTGAAATGAAAAGCATTTAAATAGTTATCTGCTGGCCTTGCAACTTCACATCCATCACCAGCTGCTTCCGGCGGATACAAAACACCAATGAAAAGAAAATACATTCCTTGCCATGAATATTTTTCGGTTTTTTTTTTAAACTTTAATCCACTGTCCATAATTTTCCATGACCCAGACAAAAGAGTGCCCTCCAAACACTGCTGTTTTAATGTGCCCCTGATGGTTATTGTCAAAGGATTGCCCCAGGCCACAGTCACCACACTCATTGAAATGTATGAAAAAGAAGAGAACAAGAAAAAAGTCATGGAAATTTAAATATATTTGCAGTAAAATAATTCAATAGAAGTTTGGAAGACAAAAGAGAGAAAAATCTTCTAGTAATGGAACAAACTCAAAGAAAAGAAAATGGAGAGAGCAGAATACATGTATTTTCCAACATACAAAATAAAGAAAACCTTCCCACTCAGCGTTCCCTAGGGATATACTTGACCACACACTCCAGCGAAACAAGACAGTGAAGCAGCATCTGGGAAGACGGGCTCCAGGAAATTGTGTCTAACCCCAGAGAGCGAGGAGGGAAAGGAGGGCAGCTGTGTAATGAGCTGAGCGAATGAGGAAGGAGGCTCCGTAGAAGAGAAACAGGACTGAAGGCTCGACATGAACATAAAGGTGTGAAGGTTTGGTGTGCAGCATAAACATCCCCTGGACTTGGCACCAGGGACCCTCAGCCCATGTACGCTTGGAGTAATGCCTATGCATAGCACAGGGTTTACGCTGTCATAAAATCATACGGGCTGCTTATTTTTACTTTTAGACTCAAGCCATAGTCAAATTAAAGATGAATTATATATGGCAACAGAAGAGAATTTACATATTCCCAACATGGAGGTGGAAAGAAGCACCGGAAAATAGGGGGCAGAAGGGGCATGCTAGCAGGAACCCGGGAACACTGTCTCATGGTTAGCAGAAAGGACCCTGACGACGCACAGCGGCTAGTGCAGAAACTGAGAGCATAGGTCTGACATGCTTGGAAGGACGAGAGGAGCCAATTTCATATCCATCATAACAAGAAATCAATGGAAAATTAGTAAGGCTGATAAATCAAGGAGTAGAGATATAAGCAGAAGTTTGAACAATGGGAGTGAATAATAACCAGAAATAGAAGACTGTACATGATGCCTGTCTTTGGGGGAAATGGGATACCAAGAGCACAAAACTGGGGCAAAAGGCAGTGGCTTATCATAAACCCTTCTTTACTTAAGCTGGCTCTGTAAATAATGTGTGTATGTCTGTCATTTTGCCATTTTTAAATATTTTAAAAATGCCAGAATTAATACATTTTGTCCCAATTATAGACATACTAATAACTGAAAAGTCCATTTTGGGACAGGCATATTAGATAACATGATGTCCAAATGAGATATGGTTCAACAATCACGCAGCTATTACACCAACAATCCTTTAACTGCACTCGAAAAATAAAAAAAATTAATCATCAGTCAAGATTACCATAAAGGTGACTAAAATTTATTATCTTTAAACCATACACAAAATTCAAGTCTAGGATTCTAGATATAAATGTGAAAGGTAAAACAAAAAAAAGGCTCTAAATGAAACTATAGGAAAATACCCTCAAGAGCTTGAGAAAGGGAAAGACTTTCTGTACATGACAAAATAAGCATTAAATATAGAAGAAAGGATTTATAAATTGGATCACAATAAAATCAAGAATTTCTGTTCATCGAGAGCCACTGGCTACTGGAACACAGCGTTGCCCATTCATTTACAGCCTATGGCTGCTTTCGTACCACCAGGGCAGCTCTGAGTAGCTGTACCAGAGGCAATACTGCCTGCAAAGCCTAAAATACTTACTTCCACGGGGCCGTTCACAGGAAAAGTTGCTGCCTCCTGCTCTACATAAACCAGGAGCTGTGGTCTGGCCTCCAGTCCTTCTAGGTCTTTCCGCTGGCTGTTTCCCAGAGCTGCTGTAAGGGATGGGTCAGGGAGGCAGCTGCCAGTGGTTCAATGAGTGAGAAAAATCTTCTAAATATAGTATCCACTAAGTTTCCTCAGCAAACTCCTCTTCTAACTGGGATAACAGACGAGACTGCACCCTCAGGTGGAGAGATTTTTAAAGTTTGTGGCCAGCACGAGCAAATGCCTGGTTCACCTGGGCCATCTACCTGGGATCAGCTAGGTGATGGTCTTCAGCTGAAACTAGAAACTGAATATCGCATGGGGGAGACGTTTAACAAGATAAGAGTTTCGCATTTATTATCTAACTTTAAAATTTAAAACCCTTTCATAAGCTTTCCAAGAAGTTATGTGGTTCAAAAAACAGCAAAGGAAAATGAGTAAAAAGAACTTTAAAGCAATGGATTGAGGTGCCAACATAAAAGCCAGAAAAAAATAAATTTAAACATATTGCTATCTTGTCCCTGTAAGTTACTTCTTATCCTGATGAGTATACAGCTGTGCTAGCAATGTGGCGGCCGCTGGCCACATGGGGCTCCTGAGCACCTGAAAGGTAGCTAGTTGGAATCCAGATGTGCTTTAAGTGTAAAATGTACAATGAATTTCAATACATGGTACAAAAAATTGAATGCAAAATATCTCAATTTTTATAATTATTACATGTTGAAATTACAACAGTTTGGATATATTGGGTTAAATAAAATATATTATTAAAATGTAAAAAAAAAAAAAAAAAAAGAGATGCACTTGTTTTAGTCTGCTAGGCTGCCAAAATGCAATACACCAGAAATGTGTTGGTTTTTACAATGGGGATTTATTTGACTGCAAGTTTACAGTTCTAAGGCCGAGAAAAACATGCAAATCAAGACATAATCAGGCATTGCTTTCTCCCCCAAAACCTGCTGCCAGCAACCCTGGACTTCTCTTGTCACATGGCAAGGCATATGGTGGCATCTGCTGGTCTCTCCCTTCTCTAACAAGTCTCTTTGCCTTCAGCTTCTGGTTTCCTGTGGCTTTTTCTCTGCTCCTGTGGCTTTCTCTCTGTCTCTCTCTTCATATTCATCCCACCTATAAAGGACTTCAGTGAGAAGATTGAGACCCACCCTGAGTCATGCTTACTGAAGTAACCTAATCAAATGGTTCCACCTAAAACAGGGTTACACCCACAGGAATTGATTCACTTTAAGAACATGATTTTCTGAGGTCCATGCAGCATCAAATTGTCACAACAATATTAATATATTTTGCCAAGAAAGAAAATATATTATACTTCAATTAAAAGTTTAAAAAGGAGAGAAAGAACATTAAAAGTTCAAAAATGAAGTCAAGCAAAAAAAAGTGTAAGATATTTGTAAAACATATCATTGAATAAGGGCCCATATAAATAAAATAGAAAAACTTTTAACAATCAATAAGAAAAATAAATAAATAAATAAATAAAACAGAATACCCAAGAGAAATATAGACAAGGGACATAAATGGACACTTCACAAAAGAAGATATTCCAAGAGCTATTTAGAAACCTGGAAATGTGCTCAACCTCATTAGTAATCTGGGAAATGCTAATTAAAATAAAAAAGTATCACTTCACATCTACCAGAAGGGTTAAAATTTAAGTCTCAAAATACCAAGTGCTGTTGAGTATGATGAACAAGAATTTTCATACACTGTGGATGGGAATGTTAATTGATGGATCCATTTTGAAAATCATGTGGCATCATCTGCAAAAGTTAAAGATATGCCACTCTGGTCTCACAATTCCACTCTTATGTCTATACCAAACAGAAATGCATAAACAGGTGTATCAAAAGACACGCAAAATAACAATATCTACAGCAGCTTTATTCATAATAGACAATATCTAGAAACAATCTAAATATCCATTAATAATAAAATAATAAATTATGTTATATATAATAAAAATGAATAAACCACAGCTGCAAGCAACAACCTTGGTGAATCCCACGAAAATAAAATTCAGGAAAGCAACCATATACAGAAGCATGCATGCTGTGTGATTCTATTTACATAGCTTTCTGAAGTAGAGCAAAACTAAACTCTGATGGTAGACGTCAGCCTAATAGTTTTCCTCTGGATGGGGAAGTGCTGAGCTGTGTGATGGTCACTTGAACGGGTTCACTTTGTGAAAATTCAGAGCTGGTTTTGATATTGCGTCACACATTTGTGTCGATGTTACTTCAATTCAAATGTTTAAAATAGATTTAAGAATAACTTCTGAAATGAAACTTGTGTCTCTCTGTGAAATAACCAGTGTGTTAAAGGTTGCTTCAAACATTGATAAAACATATTAATAGAGAACAATGAGTGAACTGATGTTTCCTGACTATGATTTCAATTGTAAATTTTATCCATGTGGGCTTAATCACATCTATTCTGGCAATCAGTGAGCAGCCTTGGCCTAAGCTTAACCTAAGTCCCCAGACCTAATACATAGTATGTGCACCCTCCTTTAACACAGCTACAGCAGATTAAGAAGTCCTCTTACAATTCTGAAATTCCAAACCACACTTGCCATCTCTCTAGGGAACGAACAAGTTTTCCTTCCTCTCTATTCTGTCTCCCTGGAATAGATATAGTGCCTCTTTTATCTCAAGAGAGTATTTTTTTACATACAGTTTATTTTCAGTGTTCTAAGATTAATTTACCCACAGTGATGGTGTGAAGTTGTATGTACCCCCAGAAAAGAATGTTCTTAAAGTCAGTGCATTCCTGTGGTGTGGGCCCTAGGATCTTTTGGTGAGAGAATCTTAATTAAGATGTGCCCACCTCATTCAGGGTGGGTCTGAATCTTCTTACTGGAGTCCTTTATAAGAGTGAAATTCAGACAGTGGGAGAGAAAGCCACAGCCATGCAAGCAAGAAGCTGGAAGCAATGAAACCAGGAACAGAAGGGAGAGCCCAGCAGACGCTGCCATGTGCCTTGCCATGTGACAGAGGAGTCTAGGACCACTGGCAGCAGGTCTTCAGGAAGAAGGTATTGTCCTGATCATGCCTTGATGTGGACATTTTCACAGACTCAGAACTGCAAGCTAATAAACTAATAAATTCCCATAGTAAAAGCTAACCCATTTCTGGTGTATTGCTTTCATCTGCTAGAAAACGAGAACACCCATTTTCAGAATCATCTCACAGGTTGTGTTCGTTAACCATGACATCTACAGTCTCCTATCCCTCTGCCGACTACTACCTGTAGCTGGGACAGGTCGGTCCCTTCTACTACCTGTAGTTGGAGCCTGTGGTCAGTTACCCATCCAGGCTTTTCCCACAGCCTGTTTTCCGGCAGTGATTGCTACCCGCAATACAGTATTTTATATAATTCCTTATTTAATTCCATATTAGTTTCAAACAATTATTTTGGCTTGACTGAAACTGTGACTGCACAGCTTTTGCTATAACTTCTAGCTGTATGTCTTGGAAACTTAATAAACATGTTTTTGGTGCTTTATTTTGAGATATCAAAAATATGCGAGAAAGAGAGCCAACATCAGGGTAAAACGAGCACGTGGGGTGTACACACAGACAGTGCTTGCACATGCACATGGATGTGCTCTTAGACACTACTGCACAATGGTGCCAGATTTTTCTTTTGCTAAAATAGTTTACAGTGTGTGTTGACTGTGAATACGGAAACCACTGTAATAAACAGAATGGAAAATGCTATCAGAAAGTACCCAATGACTTTCCTCTTCTCTGAGGAGGAGTAAAACACTACCTAATCCTGATTTAAAAAATAAATCAATAAGAGAGCAGGGATTTTCAGTGGCGTCCCTCCGTAGCAAGATGATTTTTCTTCCTGTAACAGCGCGTCGGGGATGAAGCAGGAGCTTTGAGAGAGCTGAACCCTTTGGGGAATATCTTCAGAAGTAGACTTGAAGGCAGCACTTATAGGAAAGATTCCTGCAGTAAAAGAGTCCATAATTCCAAGGCTATAAAGCCAAAAGAATTTTTCAGATTTATGTCCCAGTGCCATAAAGAGGTTTGAGAGAGAGAAAATCTCTACCGTAATAAATCTGGGCCGATTAGAAAGATGCACTTTAATTTAAAGTAAACAAGCTTTAATTTACAATGTTAGTTTTGCTACCAGCAATGATGAACTAAGTGATTCTCACTAACCCTCCAATGAGAACAATTAGAAAATCTAGATGAAACGCAAAAACCATGTGCTAAAAGGCACCAGAGAACTAACAGAGCAGTGAGAAATTGCAAGGCCGAGAAGCAAGACGGGACAGAGGCCCTGGGAGAATACCAGGTTTCGGGCTGCTCTTCCAGAGCCACGTGTTGATTCCAAAAGCAGTGTCTAAGAAGCTAAAATTAGAGCAGACCATGACAGTCTAAAGAGCTAGGGGAATGAAATAGGAATCAGGGACCAACACACACAGGAAAACCCTAGGAAGTGTCCTGGATTTACACCGTAGGGGGTACATGCAAAAGCAAAGCCAGACCAGGAATTAAAGCCCACCTCTCAACCTCTCAGTCCCTGCTTTAATGAAGGGAATCTGGGATTGCTGGTGCCCATAGCCCAGCCGTTGGTCAGAAGCAAACACAAAGCTAGAGCAAGATATATCCTCAGGACCTTCAAATTATCTCTACAATGTTTCATGTATCATGTTTGGGACAAAATCAAAAAAGTCTTAGAAGTAGCACAAATCATGTGATTGAAATCAAAAGTGAAAGTAGCCAACAGGAAGACATGCACAAAATACCCAAAGAATGGCATTATCAGGCAGGGGTTATAAAATAATTCTTATTAATAAACAAAATGGAGAGAGAGCTTGTGGAGTGAACATAGGTCAACCAAAAATAGCCTGAATAAAGACAAAACAAAGAAAAGAACAAAAAATAAAAACAAAATAACCTGAGTAAAGCATGGAGACACACAAAAAAGAATATGAGACATAATGTAAAAAGTAAGCTTTTATAATCAGGACTTTTCACATTTTGGGCTGGATAACCCCTTGTTTTGGGAACCGTCCTCTGTATTGTAGGAGGTTTAGCAGCAACCCTGGCCTCTACCCACTGGATGTGTCAGTACTACTCCCCCAGTATGATAACCAGAACTCTCCAGGCATTGTCAAATACCGCTGAGGAGACAAAACTGACCTGGTGGGGAACCACTGAGCAAAAGTAAACATCTGTGGTAAACACTTAACTGCAGCCCCAAAAGGAGAGAGAGAAAATGGATAAGTCATACGTAAAGAAATAATCGGTGACAATTTTCCAAAACATATATGAATGATACCAAGCAGTAGGTTCAAGAAGCAGATTGAACCCCAAGCACATTAAACAAAACAAACAAACAAACAAACAAATATATAGCTGAAAACCAAAAGTAGAGGACATTTTGAAAGCAGGCAAAAAAAAAAAAAGAAATAGAGTATGCTCAACTTCTTAAGAAAAGTCGTAAAAGTCAGGAAAGTATTGAGCATTCTGTTTAAGGCACTTAAAGAAACTAACTGCCAACCCAAATTCCCTATCTTCTGAATTATCTTTCAGAAATGAAAGCAATAGAAAGACATTTTCAGAGAAGTGAATATGGAGAGCTTTTGTCACTGGCAGACCCTGTTAAAAGAGAACTCTGAAGGATGGAAGAAAAATAATCTCAGATGGAACCTAGGAGATGCAGGAAAGAATGTGAAGCAACAGAAAGGTAAAAATGTGGGTAAATGAAAAATATTGACTGCAGTTTAAAAATATAGAAATAAAATCTATTACAGTAATGGCATGTGAATTGGAATTATGGAGTTAAAGTATGAACAAAATTAAAGTATTCTAAATTTTTGCTTGTACAGGAAAGTATAAGACTTGTACTAGACTTTAGTTGGTCAAGGATTCAGGCAGAAATCTCCAGGGCACCTACTATAAGAAGAAGTGGAAGAGTGTATAACTATAATAGCAAGTAGAGAAGGGGAAAATTTGAGTAGTGTAAAATACATAATCAAACCCAAAAGAATGCTTTCAAGGAGAGAAGGAACACAGAAGAGGAAGGACAAATAAGAAGCAAATAGCAAGGGACAGATTTGAACACAAACATATCAGTAATCACATTAAAGATAAAAGACAAAAGCTGCAGTATTTATTTTTTAAAACAACCATGAGCTGCTTACAGGAGACATCATGATCATTTCACTAAAAACCTTTAAAAATAATTTCTAAAATAAAATAGGAATAGGGATTGACTATGCAGTGATGGTTACATAATACTGGGGAGAAAATAAAAATATATTTTAAAACTTGTGTTCATTTACTATTTGGCATTATCTGTATCACTTTACAATGAACACTTGTTAACATTGTTAATATCTTTAAGGGACCATACCTGGTGTGATACCATTTTAATTTTCAAATATTTCTCCACACACCCGTGAGAAACATTAAAAATAGATAATGTGAACGACCCCAGGACGCTTTGGGTAATGGTGATTTGGGTGATTTTTTCCCTCTGTCTCCTCTCCTTTTTAATTTGGTTTTCTTCCCTAATATTTATTACTTTTATAGTTTTAAAAAATAACATTTCTTTAAAAATTACTAGGATAATTACCTAATTATTCCTGGGGCATTTCTCACAGAATGTGTCTAGGTGTCTCATTCTTTTTAATTAATACTTGATAATATTTTTTAAATGAGGGTTTGAGTATTTTAAATAATGCCTGATAAATGCAATATCATCCATCTAATGAACATGAGCAGAGAGGCACCACAGGAGTTTCAAATAATACACAAGCCCTGAGGATACTGGATTCCATGTCTGCCATCTACAGTAGCAAATCCCAAATGTCCAACTACATTGTTGCACTCTCGTGTGACTAAAGCTTCTAAAAAAGTGGATGCTGCAATCCAATAAAACCTATAAAATAATACCAAAAATCTTTGATGCATAATTAAATGATTTGTTTTTCATCCACATATAAATGTGTTAATTCATATTATTCATTTTTAAACTCTACCTTCTGGACATACTTTCCCAACTGTACACATTTATTCTATGCACATCAACACTGAAAAATCCTTTAGGTATATGTGCAGAGGCGCTGATAAATTTCATGGATAAAGGAGAAATATCATGGAAACTTTGGGCTGTTTTGAACCTTACATTTGCATCATTTAAAAATGATATTTTATTTATTATCTCAATCCCTGTCCCATTACAAGTTCATGAAGTAAATTAGCACTCATAGGTCAGAGTATGCGTTTGGGAATAATCTACACACTTTCAGTTAAATTTATCTACGCAGCTACATGGAGTTTATATATACAATTGTGTATCATAGACAGTATATAAAAAACATCTCTTCTACCTGTCCCCACAGCGGCCATCCTAATTTAGGCTTCCTCATCCTTTGCCTACATATTGCCTCCTCTCAAACATATACTCTCCACTCCCATATACACACGTTATCTAAACACAGATCTAGGGGCATCCCTTCCTGTTTAAAAACCCACCACACCTTCCCACTTTCTACTTTATTGATACCTATTAATAAAGCATAAATTCATCCAGTGTACAATCAGTGGTATTTGGTGTAATCACATGGTTGTGCATTCATCACTTCAATCATTTTAGAGCATTTTCATTATCCCAATAAAAATAATAATAAAACAAAAAACAAACTGAACCCATCACCTCTTAATCTCTCTATGCTTCCCCTGCCATACATAGCTGCTATTCTGTTTCCTTCTCACTAGTAATTTGTATTTATATTTTGTAAAAACAGTCTTATATATGCAATATCACCTTTATTCATATTTTACATGAGGTTTCACTATGGTATACCGTCCCATGTTACATGTTTTAGCTTTCCTTGTAGTAATATACATGACTTTAGGCTTTCCCGTTCAACCACTGTCATACCCTTGTAATAATAGCTCTGCCAGCTACACATACTATGATGTGCTTTCACCATTTCAAGATTTACAAACAACATTTTAACCAATTCTGCACAGATTAACACTCAGCTTTCCATTCTCTACCCTCATTCTACTTTCTGGTGATCTATATTCTTATTATTAACTCCAGGAGTTTATGTAATATATTTAGTTCATAATAATGCAATCACACAGTATTTCTCCTTTTGTGTCTGGTTTGCTTCATTTAACATAATGTCCTCCAGGTTCATCCATGTTGTCATACGCTTCATGACATGATATACTGCTGCATAATATTCCATCATGTGTATACACCACAATTTCTTTATCCATTCATCAGTTGATGGACACCTGGCTTGTTTCCACATTTTGGCAATCGTGAATAACACTGCTAAGAACATCGGTGTGCCAATGTCTGTTCACGTCTCTGCTCTCAGTTCTTCTGGCTATATATCTCGTAATGGTATTGTTGGGTCACATGGCAAGTCTATATTCAACTTCCTTAGAAATTGCCAAACAGTCCTCCACAGTGGCTGTACCATTCTATATTCCCACCAACAGTAATAAGTGTTCCTATCTCTCCACATCCTCTCCAACATTTACAGTTTTCTGACTTTTTAATAGTTGCCAGTCTAATTGGTGTGACATGATATTTCATTGTAGTTTTGATTTGCATTTCCCTAATAGCTAGTGAAGTTGAATGTTTTTTCATGTATTTCTACACCATTTGTATTTCTTCTTTGGACAACTGCCTTTTCAAATCTTTTGCCTATATTTTAATTGGGCAGTTTGTCTTTTTATTGTTGAGTTGTATGATCTCTTTATATATCATGGCTATTAAACACTTATCAGATATGTGATTGCCAAATATTTTCTTCCTGTCAGAGAAAAATCATATCCTCCAACTGTGTTTCTTGATAATTCTTATAAAAAGTATCAGTAAGAAATAATAAGTTTGGCAAATACTACATTTCTCTCTTAAAGATTCTCATTAATGCAAGCATGTTATATTTTCTGGGAATTCTTGCAGTAAAACCTACAGAGATCAGCCAGGAATAGATGTTCCTCAGAACATACCTTGTGGAAAGCTGTGCTGTCCTCCACCAGGACTTTCAGCCGTTCCTCACCTGATTTCCATTTTCTAGACAGCCTTTCCTACGTTCTCCAACTGGCAAACTCCTACTCAATTTTAAAAATCTAACCACCTCCTTTTTGAAACCATCCCCAGCTACCCTACTTGGAAATAGATGTCTTCCCCTGCGTGTACCTGTATCACTTTGGACAGATATTTACGGTAAATTTCATCAAGTGTGGTAACCTTAGATTTTCATGTCAGTCTCCTGAGCCAGAGAGTGAGCTACCTAAAAGTAGAAATCATCTCTTATTCACATACAAATTCACAGACACTAGAAAACTTTGCCACAGGAATTCAGTATGTATTTATGGAATAAACTGATGAAAGAGAAAATGATCTTTCACAATATGCCTTCTCCCTATAGCTCCAGCCAGGAAATATCTGCTGACATAAAGGAGGAACAATGACAATGTTTGGGGAAAAAACAACAGCTATGATCTCTAGAATAGCCCAGTCAGAATGAGCAAACGACCACGGGAACTGAATTTGTAAAGGCTTTGCCTACATGAATCGCTTAGGAGAGCCGCGGTGTCTCTGTCCATGGTGCTGAGAGTCCAGCTGGAAAGGCCTGGCTCAGCTTCAAAACCAGACAGAGCCAAGTCCAGCTGGAATACAAATGTGTGCATATTTCATTATTTCTGATATAGAGACTGCCTTTTTGTCCAGGAGCTCTGCACAGTCACATTCAATCAGTTACAGTTCAGCCAGTTTAAACAGACTAAGCAGACTTTGTTCTGCAGAAGAAAGTTATCAACTCTCAGGGAGGCAGTGGATGCAGCGCCAAGGACTTTCAAATGAGGAGATGTGAGTACTCCTTGCGGCCAGGCCTCTGGTCACTCAGTGACCTTGGACAAGTGACCACACCGTTCAAGTCATAGACTTCCCCACCTTTCACTTGAGTGGCTCGGTAAGTAAGACTGAGCGAACCTTCAGTGAATTACCATTGTGTGGCAAGCTCTTTCTCTTAGTTAATCTTCTGAAAGCCCTGTGAAGTGGGTATTATTATTCTCATTTCACACGAGAGCAAACAGGGCATAGAAAGGCAAAGTAATTTGCTCAACTCCACCCACGAACAAGCAGCAGTGTGTGGCTGGGGAATTCAGTAAGTTTCTGGCTCGTTCCACCGCCAACTCCAGACCAAGGCTTCTCCCTCTCCCCACCCGTTCACCTGTGGCTGCTGACCATGGTCCTGACATGGATTTCCCCTCACACCAGGATGTCGATGACACAGAGTGCTTATGATTTTTGTTGTGTGTTTTTTTTAATTTTATAACTTTATGAAAGTTCTTTTCTCTAATTGTCACACTGTATAACCCAAGCTTAGGTCCAGCCATATTATAAAATTCATAATTCTTCACATTAATCTTATTGCTTAAGGCACTCTTAAAGAAATAGGGGTGTCCATGAAGAGGCTTGCAGCTTCTTAGTGAGTAGTCTCCTCTCCAAAGGGGCTCCCTCAGCCTTAGGGGGTCTCTTCTTGTGCCCACTCCTGTTCCTCGGGTAAGTGGCCACTGCACCATTATGCCCTATTCAGAAGAAGGACCCACTCCAGGAGCCAGTTTTGGGACAGGCATGTGCTATGAGGTGGTCTCTCGGACTGGAGCAGACCCTGGGCAAGTGGGGAGGTTGACCTCACTTTCTCACCCCATCGTGCTCCACTGGTAGACTGTGTTCACTCAGCTGGCTGGCCCTTTCGCATGTGGTTCTTATATGAAAGTGACCTATGTTCAGCGTCTAGCTTTGTGTTCCTTTAATCATCAGTCTCTTTAGCTTATTGCAAAGTACTATCTTGTCCATTTTATTAACAGGATATTTATGACTCAGAACTCAACCATCCAGAAACCAACAGAACCAGAACTCACCAGGGCTCCAGAAGCCACCAGAGCTTGTCTTTGACAAGCTCTGAACTTATAGTAACAAGAAGAGCCTTGCGCACTGTCCTCTCCCTGACCCCCTGCCTCCCCAACTCCATTTCCCACTGACCTAGCTTGGGTCAACTCCTAGAGCTTCTTTTTCAGCTTCTGTTCCTTTCTCCTTTCCTCTATTTCAAGCTCTGTAAACAGCAACTTTTGCTCTTTTGTGCCCCACAGGACAGTACTTGTGTTCCTTTACAGCTTTTCTCTCATAACTTTCCCAACTCATCATAATACAGTCTTTATTTTAAGGCATGATTCTCCCTGTAGGAGGAAGTACACATTTAACACTGGCATAATGTGGGGAAAGATGCCATTCACCACAGCAGGTTTAACTATGTTAAGTGACGTAACATGTATCAACGATTAGCGTGAAAAACTCTTTACCTGTAGGATTATGAAATGTCACCTCGCTTCTTACCCCCACTTTATCTAAAACCCCTCTGGTGGCTCTTAGCATGTTCCACCTCAAGCTGTGGCTCATCTCACATCTTTCTGACCACATGCTTCCTTCCTACTGAACACCTCCCACTGTGCCACACCCTCACCCCACTCCATGCCACCCCAGAACAGAATCCAATGCCTTGTATAGAGTAGACAAACCCATTCTTAATGAAGTAAGCAGTTCTGCTAAATATCTGTACTGTATGAAGGCTGTGCAAATGCAAAGTGAATATCCAAAACAGTCTAGAAGGGCAGAGAAACAAACTTACACAACTATTACACAGATTGTGCCAGTCTAAGGTGGCTCTGCTAAGGCTGCAGGCAAGAAGCTCTTGGGGCAAACAAGCATGCTGTGGTTAAGAGCACCTGCCCTCATCAAGAAGTTGGGGGTGGGAATGTCCATTACTGGAGTCATGGGGGTTGGTATCTTAAAGTCCCACAGCTGGCCCTCTGGCTGGACAGATTCACCAGCCACAGAGCACAGGCCAGGTCCCTATCCAAAGAAGTTACATGCCATGGGCAGCAGAAAAGACTACAAATGGGTAACACCGAATGCCAGTGCCTGCCATACAGAAGACTCACCGTGGCATTCACACCCTGTTCTTGCTACTGGTTCCTGGATCGGGATACTTTGCCCTGAGTTTCTGAGCTGAGCGAAAGGGAGAGGGGGACTGAAGTACCCCCACGCACAGGTGGTCAGGGCGGTGGCACAGTTTCACCTGTCCCTCCTCGAGCGCGGACACTGCGCACACAGAGGAGGCATACCTGAGCGGGGATCAGAGAGCTGGCCCACCTCGCTCAGCGCCAGCCCAGCCTCTGGGTCAAAGGTACACCGCCCTGCCGCCCACATGTACCCTCAGAGCCGGCGCGCGGCGGGGAGAGAACTCGGAGGACGGGGCCGGGACTCACCACGTCCATGATCTGCAGGAGGCTCAGCGAGAAGTAGACGGTCAGCGGCTGCGAGTCGTTGGCCACGGGCCTCTCCAAGGGGTTGTAGTTCTTGACCAGCTCCTTGTAGAGCTTCCTCTGGAACTCGCCTTGCAGGGACACTTAAAGAGAGGAGAGTCCGCCAGGCTGCTCAGGGAAGGCCGGCGGCGGTGAGCCCCACGCCCACTTGCCCGCTCCTCCCGCGGGCCGCCCCCGGCAGCGCCCGGCTGCCCCTCGCCGGCGGGGAGAAACCGCACCGGGCCCCGAGCCGGCTTCGCCAAATCGCGCTCCGCCCCGGCGCGGGGCGCACGGAGCCGCACGGAGCTGCCGGGGATCTCGCGCAGGAGTGAAGGGAAGGGAGACCCGGCGGCGGCGGCTTTACCGTGAAGGAGGGACGCGGCCACCGCCAGCCACACGCCTCCCCGCGAGCCGCGCATGTTGACACCCGGAGCCGCCGCGGGCAGGCGCCCACCGTCCCGGCGGTCGCCCCGGCCTGCGCCTCCGGTGGCGGAGCCGGCTCGGCCAGCCGGGCTCGCGCGCCTTTAAAGAGCAGCGCCGCCCCCGGTGCCCGCGCGCCCTCCACGTGACGGAGCTCCGCCCCGGACGGCCCCGGCGGCGCGGCGGCCCGAGCTGGCAGCGCCCGCGGTCGCTAGGGGAACTGCAGCCGCCGGGGGCGGTGGGAAGCACACCCGGTCGCCGGTGGGAGCCTTGGGGCGCCCGCATCCCGGTTTCCACAGAGCGAGACTTCCGTTCCGCGTCTTCGCGCTCGCCCAGGGCTGGCCAAGGCCGGGCTCCGCTGGTCTCTTTGGTCCTTTGTTCCCATTACGCTCTTTCCCGCTCTCAGCCGGGAGCTGCGCAGGGCCTTTGGGAGGAAACCGGGACAATCGTGGGGCCAGTCCTCCAGGGCCTTCCTCCCCCACGGCAGGTGACAGCCACCGTACTGCCCCCTTCATTTTCAGAGATCTCACCAGCCACACAAGATCCACCAGTGGGAGTCCCTCTCCTCTTCCCCAGCCAGAACCGAGTGTTTTGGTTTTGTTTGTTTGTTTGTTTTTCAGCAACTATTTGCTGGACATCACCTGCCAGATTATCTGCAAGGTTCTGGAAGTGCCGAGAGGCGGCGAAATCTTTGCCTGGATGCACTTTGGGGAAAGAGCTGCTTGCAAGCGTGTGCGATGGGATTCCCTGCAGAAATCCCAATTTACGCTTCAGTCCCTTTTAAAAGAGACTCAAAAGAATGAGAAAGTTAGCTCTCCAACCCCTTGCTGGAGGGCAGACAAAACTTGGTGTCCTGACCTAGGCCTTCTTTGAGGCCCGGGGACAGGTGATGGGCAAGGCGAGGCTCTGAAGAGGGCTCCAGCCAGAGGGGCCAGGGTCCGGAGCCAGTCCTCGATGCTAGAGGGAGCGCGGCTTCTGGAAAGAGGAAGGAAACGGAGGTTGGAACGGAGGATAGGGCTTAAGACTGGTGGAAAGCTCTGTCCCTTCTCGCACAGCAAGCAGTTTGAAGGTTGAGCGCAGCGGGGTTCACTGCGCCCACGGAGAAGGCGCTGCCGCCGGCCGTCCTGCAGGTCCCAGAGGGTCCGAATGTGCCGGAAGCGCCTGCCACAGTGGACCAGGCATCAGATGCCCTGCCCACGCTTCTGGAACGCTTAAGACCACCGGCTTCTTGGATGACACCCAAAGTCACTGAGCTGGTCTTCGCCCCAGTGGCAGGCATGGGGAACTGCAAAATAATGGAAAAATCAAGAAATGAGTGCCTTGAAGCAAATGCATGCGTGTTAACTGATACCTGTATGAAGAAATAATCAATATAGGCTTTGATAACTGAAATAAGGGCCTAGAATAAGGAGGGAGGACTGCTTTGTGGAGAAGGATGGGTGAAGAGGGGACAAATGGCCTGGGCTTGCCTCAGAGGCTGAGCAGATGTTGGACAGACAAACAGGACATAGGTGCAGGGGTCCCACGTGAGCAGAAGGTGTGCGCTTAGCTTCTTCTGGCTCCTGAGTTCCCACTCCATGTGCGGAGTCCAGAGACTCACAGAGCAGACACCTGGGGAAGGAGCTGCTAACCAAAGGGGAATCAGAGAAGGAAAGTGAAACCCACAACAGAGTAGAGGAGGCCCAGGAGGCATCCAGCACGACACACCCTCCTCCAGTGGTCATGAGAATGCCACACTCACTCTATTATATACCACCCAAAAGTGCCTGAAAGCTCTGCCTTCCGTTCTAGGAGAAGAGGAGCCCATGGGGCCACGGGAATTCGTAGAGAGAGTGTGGCAACTGGGATTGTGTTTAGAAGCCAGCACTTCTTCCTTCCATCCATCACCCTCCAGAATATTAGAAAACCTAGAAATAGACTATTTTCATATTGGACAACCAACCAATGAATATTTATTTATGCCTTATGTACTGCAAGGCACCTGGTGTACCTACAAGTACAATCCACACACTCAGTGTACAAGTTAGAGCTGATGTGAGTGTGGAAAAATAAGTGCCAATCTTCCCTGTGCCAATAACTAAGTCTGTAAATTTGGCTCTATCCACATGGCATCTATGCAAATAGATATTTTCATTTGTAAAACTCTGTTTCTTCATTTATTAAGTGAAAAAAGGAGGAAGAAGTTCTGGGAGTAGAGCCGACTAAGCTAGTACAGGCCCCACTGCACTCCCTTTTATGACATAAGAAATGATATATTAAATATAACAAAAAATATATTTACCTGAAGTTACAACATTGGAGGGCAGCGGCAGAAGCAAATCCAGCAGCTGATGCTGCTGCTCGACACGAGAGTTCAGTTGAATTCCCAACTCTGATCTGGCACCATATGGACACTTCTAGCCTTCTTCCCTTGTTTGTCTGCAACCTCCTACCCAACAGTGGGAAACCTGGCTCCTGCCATCTGCCATGTTCTTACTTAGTTGTTCAATTGCATTGTACACATTTAAAGATTTCAGAATTGTTGACCTCTACCTTGATGGGAAACTATACCTAGAGTGTAGTTTTTGTGTAGGTTCCTTTGGCCTTCGGTCCTACAGTTTCCTCTCATTTCCAAAGCTACTTGGTTCAGTACCTTTACCCCCACCCACTCCACTGAGTCATTTCTCACATTTGTAATACAGTTAGATTCTTTTATCACATTCTGTATTCCATCATGAGATCCTCTGACCTTCTGTGATTTTTTTAGTTTGCATCTATTGAGGTTCACTTTTTTCTGTAAAGTACTGTAGGTTTGACAACTTCATAATATTATATTCCATCATTACAGTATTATACAGAATAGTTTCTCTGCCCTATAAACTCCCCTGTGCATCACCTGTTCACTCCCCTTCCAAAATCTCTGGCAACCACTGATCCATTTACCATCCATAGAGTTTTGACTTTTCCTAAATGTCATATAAATGGAATCACACAATGTATAGTCCTTTCAAGCTGCCTTCTTTCACTTAGCAATATGGGCTGTTCCTCCATATTTTTTGCATGGTTTGATAGATCATTCCTTTATATTGCTGAATAGTATTCCATTATATGGATATACCACAATTTCTTTGCCCTTCACCTACTTTAGGACATCCTGGTTGCTTCCAGTTTAGGGTGATTTATAAATTTACAAATATGTAAAAATTTGCATACAGGTTTTTGTGTGGTCATAAGGTTTCAAATAGGTTGAGTAAATACCTAGAAACTTGATTGCTAGATTGTATGATCAGACTATGGAAGTTTTTTTAAAAAACTGCCAAACTCTCTTCCAAAATGGCTGTAAGATTTTGTATCCCTGCTCGCAGTGAATAAGAGATACTATTGCTTCACATCCACATCCTTGCCAACAATTAGTATTGTCAGGTTTGTTTTTTTTTCAGGTTTTTGTTTGTTTCTTTTTTTATTTATGCCATCCTATTAGCTGTGTAGTGGTATCTCATTATTGTCTTTTAATTCAAATTTCCCTTGTGAAAAATAATGTTGAGTATCTTTTTATATGCTTATTTTCCATCTGTATATTTTCTTTGATGATGTTCTGTTTACAACTTTTGTCCATTTATTAACTGGGTTGTTTGCTTATTATTAAGGTATAAGAATTATCTTCCCTTTTTTTGGATACATACCCTTTATCAAACGTGTAATTAGCAAATATTTTCTCCTTGCCAGTGACTGGTCTTTTCATTCTCTTATCAATCATTGTCTTCTGCTGAGCAAATTTTTAAAATATTATTCATCTTACCATTATTTCTCTTCCATGGAAAATACTTTTAGTATTGTATCTGAAATATCATCTCCAAACAAAAAGTCATGTAGATTTTCTCCTGTTATTTTCTAGACGTTTTAGCATTTTTCATATTGCATTTAATTCTGTTACCTATATTAAGTCAAGTTTTCTGTATGGTGTAAGGTCTGTATGGATACCCAGTTGTTCCAGAATCATTGGCTGAAAAGATTAGCCATTCTCACTTCAATTATCCCGTCATTCTCCTTTGCTCATTTGTCAAAGATAAGGTGAATATATTTGTGTGGTCTATTTCTGAAACCTCTATTCTGTTCCATTGATCTATGCATCGAGTCTTTTGCCAAAGACACACCATCTTGATTTTGTATCTTATATAAATCTTAAAATCGGGTTTGCACATCATCCAAATTTGTTTGGCTTCTTCATTATTGTGTTGGCTATTTTAAGTCTTTCGCCTTTCCATATAAACTCTAGAATCACTTTGTTGGTACCTATGAAATAATTGCTGGGGTTTTGATTAATGATTGTGTTCAATCTATAGACCAGCTTGGGGAGAATTGGCATCTTAAGACTATTGACTCTTCGAATCCATGAATATGAAGTATTTATTCACTTATTTCTATCTTCTGTGATTTCTTTAATCAGTTTGTGATTTTTTACATACAGCTTCTGTACATATTTTGTTAGATGTACACCTGAATATTTCATTTTTGGGCTACTACTGTAGTTAGCATTTTTTTTAATTTCAAATTCAAATTTTTCATTAATGGTATATTGAGATTGAATATGCACCCATGTTATACTTGCTTATTTGTTTCAGAAGGCTTTGAAGTTTGTTTGTTTTCCATATTCTTTGTAATTTACTACAAAGTCAAATCTTGTTATCCAACAGCAAAGACAGTATCATTTCAACGTTTCTAATCAGTATACCTTTTACTTCTTTTTCCTCTCTTTTTGCACTCACTAGGATTTCCATTATGATGTTGATATTAGCTGTGGGTTTTTTCATATATACCATTATCTTGTTTGGGAAAGTTCCATCTATTCCTAGTTTTCAAAGTGGTTTATCAAAGAGTGTTGGGTTTTCTCAAATGCCATTTCTGTGTCAAATTGAAATGATCATATTTTTTTTTCCTTCATACTGTTAATGTGTTGTATTCCATTACTTGATTTTCTTATGTTGAACCACCCTTGCGTAACTGGGATAAAGTCCACTTGATTGTGATTTATAATTATTTTAATGTGTTGTTGGATTGAGTCTGCTAGTGTTTTGTTGAGGATTTTTGCATCTATATTCATAAGGGATATTGGTCTGTAATCTTTTCTTGTATATCTTTATCTGGCTTTGGTATTAAGGTGATAACTTTATAGAAGGAGTTAGGGAATAGCCCCTCCTCTTCAATTTTTTGGAAGAATTTGAGCAGTATTGATGTTAATTTTTTTGGGAATGTTTGGTAAAACTCAGCATCTGGTTCTGGGTTATTCTGTGTTGGGAGGTTTTTGGTTACTCTTACATCCTGTTTACTTGTTATTGGTCTTTTAAGATCTATCTCTTCTTCAGTCAGTAAAGGTAGTTTTTGTGTGTTTCTAGGAACTGTCCCTTTCATTTAGATTATCTAATTTGTTGGTGTACAGTTGCTTACAGTATCCTTTTATAATCATTTCTATTTCTCTGGGGTTGGTAGTAATGTTATATGCACCTTTCTCTTTTTCACATTGTCGGTCTAACTAAAAGTCTATGAATTTTACTAATCTTTTCGTAGCATCAACTTTTGGTTTTGTTGATTATCTCTATTGTTTTTTATACCCTGTTTCATTTATCTCTGCTCAAAAATTTGTTACTTTCTTCCTTCTGCTTGGGTTGGGTTAGGTTTGCTTATCTTTTTCTAGATCCACCAGTTGTGAGGTTATCACAACTTGTCAGAGACCTTTGTTGTTTTTCATTATGAGCATTTAGAGCTATAAATTTCCCTCTTAGCACTGCCTTTGCTGCATTGCATAAGTTTTGGTATGTTGTGCATTTATTTTCATTTGTCTCAGGATTTTCCTAGTTTCCATTGTGATTTCTTCTTTGATCCATTGTTTAAGAGTGTGTTGTTTAATTTCCACATATTTGTGAATTTTCCAGTTCTCCATCTGTTATTGATTCCTTGCTTCATTCCATTGTGTTCAGAGAAAACACATGGTATGATATCAATATTTTTAAATTTAATTAGACTTGTATTATGATCTAATATATAGTCAATCCTGGAGAATGGTCCATGTGCACTAGAGAAGAATGTGTATTCTGCTGCAGTGGGTAAAATGCATAGACCTACACATATCTGTTATGTCTAGTTGGTTTACATTATCATTCAACATACAGACACCCCCAATATGTGCATAAGGGTTCCTTTTCTCTCTCTGGAACTGATTCTTGATGAAGATGATTCTGTCGGTTTTCACTATATGTTCAATGATTCTGTGGGAGAAGGGCACCCTGAAACATCTTATGCTGCCATCTTGGTTAACTGTTTAATATATAAATTTAAGATGATCAATCAAAATCCTAAAAGATTAGATTGTAGGGAGGAAGGCAAGATGGTGTCAGTTTAAGTGGGTGCTCACCATCTCTCTCGCAAAAGACAGTTGATTGGGGACAGGATCCTGCCCTAGTGAGCTGTTCTGGGATCCCACAGAGTGGGAGCCTTTGGGGCATCGATCTGGAGGGAGCTGGACAGGGAGATAGATTGCTCAAGATAAAACCAGAACATAGAAAACAGCAAGGAAATAGAACAAGAAGAACAAAGTGTAAAAGAGAAAACTTAACACACACACAAAACCAGCAGCTAAATAAAACTTTAGAGTAGAGAGAGAAGCTGATCAACTGAATAAACCCATCAAGATAAAAAGATGATCAGAGGGCAACAAAAAATTACAAACCATACTAAGAAAGAGGAAGACTTGGACCAGTCCAATGAACAAACTAAAAACCAGGAAGAGATGCAGAACATCGAACAACTAATCAAAGTTGTCCAAACAAATATCATGGACCAACTTAATGAAGTGATGGAAGAGATTAAGGATATTAAGAGGACACTGGTAGAATATACGGAAGAAATTGTAAGCATACATAAAAAGATAACGGATATGATGGTGATGAATGGCATAATCCAAGAAATCAAAAAGACACTGGAATCATGTGACAGAAGATTTGAACAAGCAGAAGAAAGAATTAGTGATGTGGAAGACAGCACATCTGAAGTCAAACAGATAGTAGAACAGATAGATAAAAAGATAGAAAAAATCCAGCAGGGCCTTAGGGATTTAAACAATGCAAAACACACAGACATATGTGTTATAAGCATCCCAGAGGGAGAAGAGAAGGGAAAGAGAACAGAATGAGAGTTGAAGGAAATAATGGCTGAAAATTTCCAAGTCTATTGAGAGACATGAACGTACATGTCCAGGAAGCACAGTGCACCCCAAACAGTATAAATCCTAAGAGTCCTACCCCAAGACATATACTTGTCAAATTGCCCAATGCTCAAAACAAGGAGAGAATCCTGAAAGCAGCAATAGAAAAGAGATCCATCACATACAAGGGAAGCTTGATAAGATTAAGTGCTGATTTCTCATCTGAAACCATGGAGGTAAGAAGGCAGTGGTATGACATAGTTAAGGTGCTTAAAGAAAAAACTTCCAGCCAAGAATTCTCTATCCAACAAAGCTGGCATTCAAAAATGAGGGAGAGTTAAAAATATTCACAGATAAACAGAAATAGAGTTTGTCCATAAGTAACCTATCCTTCAAGAAATACTAAAGGGAGTTCTGCAGGTTGAAAGGAAAAAACAGGAGAGAGAGAGTTGGAGGAGAGTATAAGAATAACCAAAAAGATAAGAAGAGAAATAAAAACAACATATGTCATGTGTACTATTCAGCCAAAGGGGTGATGATGCAAAGTACCAGAAATCTGTTGGGTTTTATAAAGGGTATTTATTTGGGGTAGAAGCTTACAGTTACCAGGCCCTAAAGAGTCCAACTCAAGGTACCATAAGACATACATTCTCACCCAAAGTTATTTGCCACATGTTGAGCAATATGGCAGGTGATGTCTGTGAGGGTTCAGCCTTCCTCTTCCTCTTAAAGCTCCATGGTCCCAGCTTCTTCCAGTCTCAGCTGTAGGCTGAGATAAGTCTTGTCTCTCTCCCAGGGCTCATTTCTCTCTGGGCTCAGTTACAGCTGTAGGATATCAAGTTCATTCTCTTCCCAGGGCATCTGCTATGTCTACAGAGCTGTCTCTATTCCTCTGTGTTCTTCTCCTTTGTATTTAATTCCCAGGCTCCAGCATGAAAAACTCAAACTCTCTCCTCTGCAGTGTCATTTCCTCTGTGAATCACCACCCACCAAGGGGGCAGAGACTCACCGTCCTACTGACATGGACAAATCAAAGCCTTAATCATAATTTAATCAAATAAAAGTGAAACCTCTGAATTTAATAAAATCTAATATGCCCAAAGGAACAGAACAGTCCACAAAAACAATCCAATATCTATTTTTGGAATTCATGAACAATATCAAACTGCTATAGTGTACATAAACCTAAAGAAAATATGGCTAAGGCAAATATTTTCTTGACAGTAATAACATTGAATGTTAATGGATTAAACTCCCCAATCAAGAGACACAGATTGGAAGAATGGATAAAGAAATATGACCCATCTATATGCTGTCTACAAGAAACTCACCTTAGACCCAGGGACACAAGGAGGCTGAAGCTGAATGGTTGGAAAACAATTTTACATGCAAACAATAATCAGAAAAGGGTAGAAGTAGCTATATTAATATTGGACAAAATAGACTTTAAATGCAAAACTATTTTAAGAGACAAAGAAGGCCACTATATATTAATAAAATGAGTAATCTATCAAGAAGAAAGAACAATCATAAACATTTATGCACTTAGCCAGGGTGCCTCAAAATACACGAGGCAAACATTTGAAAAACGAAGTGGAGAAATAGATGCCTCTAAAACTATAGTGGGGAACTTTAATACACCATTATCACCATTAGACAGAACAACTCAACAAAGGATCAATAAAGAAACAGAGACCTTGAATAATACTTTAGAGGATCTGGGCTTAATAGACATATACAGAACATTACATCCAAATACAGTGGGTATACAGTCTTCTTTAGCACATATGGTTCATTCTCCCAGATAGACCACATGCTTGGCCACAGAACAGCTCTCAATAAATTCAGAAAGACTGAAATTATACAAAATAATTTCTCTGATCACAATGAAATGAAGCTGGAAATCAGTAAGGGGCAGAGAAGCAGATGAGGCACAAAGATATGGAAGTGAAACAACACACTCTTAGACAATCAGTGGGTCAAGGAGGAAATTGCAAAAAAAATCAGTAGCTACCTTGAAATGAATGAAAATGACAATACAATGTATCAAAACCTATGAAATGCAGCAAAATCAATGCTGAGAGGGAAATTAATAGCCATAAATTCCTGAATTAAAAAAGAAGAGCTCAAATCAATGGCCTAACTGCACACCTGGAGGAATTAGAAAAAGAACAACAAACTAACTCCAAAGGAAGTAGAAAGAAGGAAATAGCAAAGATTAGAGCAGAGCTAAATGAAATTGAATATAAGAAAGCACTAGAAAAAATAAACAAAACCAAATGCTGGTTCTTTGAGAAGATTAATAAAATTGACAAACCCTTAGCTAGACTAACAAAGAAAAAAAAAGAGAAGATGCAAATACATAAAATATGAAACGAGGAAGAGGATATCACTACTGACCCCATTGAAAAAAAGATCATAAGAGGATACTTTGAAAAATTGTATGCCAATAAGATGGATAATTTAGAGGAAATGGACAAATCCCTAGAAACACACAAGCAGCCTGCATGGAAGAAAGAAGAAATTGATGAACTCAACAGACCATCACAAGTAATGAGATAGAATCAGTCATCAAAAACTTCCCAACTAAGAAGAACCCAGGACCAGACAGCTTCACAGGTGAGTTCAACCAAACATTCTGGAAAAACTAACAGCAATCCTGCTTAAAGTCTTTCAAAAAATACAAGTGGAGGGAACATTGCCTAACTCATTATATGATGCCAACATCAACCTAATACCAAAGCCAAACAAAGATGCCACAAGAAAGAAAACTTATAGACCAATCTCTCTAATGAACCTAAATGTTAAAATCCTTAACAAAATAATTGCTAATCGTATTCAACAACACATCAAATGAATTATATACCATGATCAAGTGGGTTTCATCCCTGGTATGCATGGATGTTTCAACATAAGAAAATCAATCAATATAATACACCACGTAAATAGATCAAAAGAAAAAATCACATAAAGACACTTCAAAAGATAAGAATAGATGAAAACTTCTTCAACATGGTAAAGGGTATATATGAAAAACCCACACCTAAAATCATATTCAATGGTGAAAGCTTTCGTTCTAAGATCAGGAACGAGACAAGAATGCCCACTTTAACCGCTCTTATTTAACATTGTGTTAGAAGTACTTGTTTGAGCACCTAGGCAAGAAAAAGACATAAAATGCATCCAAATAGGAAAGGAAGAAGTAAAAATTTCACTATTTGCAGATGACATGATCCTATACCTCGAAAGCCCTGAGAAATCTACAACAAAGCTTCTAGAGCTTATACATGAGTTCAGTAAAGTGGCAGATTATAAGCTCAATGTGCAAAAATCAGTAGCATTTCTGTACACCAATAATGAGCAATCTGAGGAGGAAATCAAGAAAAAAAATTCCATTTACAATAGTAACTAAAAAAATCAAATACCTAGGAATAAATTTAACTAAAGACGTAAAGGACTTGTATGCAGAAAACTACACAGCACTGTTAAAGGAAATCAAAGAAGACTTAAATAAATGGAAGAATATTTCCTGTTCATGAATAGGAAGACTAAATATCATTAAGATGTCTATGCTACCTGAACTGATTTACAGATTTAATGCAAGCCCAATAAAAATTACCACAGCATTTTTTACTTAATTGGAAAAGCTAACTATGAAATTTATTTGGAAGGGCAAGGGGCCCCAAATAGCCAAAAACAAATTGATAAAGAAAAACAAAATCAGAAGAATCACACTACCTGACTTTAAAACATACTACAAAGCTACAGTGGTCAAAACTGCATACTATTGGCACAAGGGTAGACATATTGACCAATGGTACCAAACTGAGAGTTCTGAGATAGGTCCTCACATATAAAGTCAACTGATATTCAACAAGGCCACAAAGCCCATTCAACTGGGAGAGAATGGCCTCTTCAACAAATGGTGCTTGGAGAACTGGATATCTATATGCAAGAGAATGAGAGAGGAACACATCTTACACCTTAAACAAAAATTAACTCAAGATGGATCAAAAATCTAAATATAAGAGCCAAGACCATAAAGATCTTGGAAGATAATGTAGGGAAGTATCTATAAGATCTTGTATTAGGAAATGATTTCATGAACTTTACATCCAAAGCACGAGCAATGAAAAAATAGAAAATGGGACCTCCTCAAAATTAAAAACTTTTGCACCTTAAAGGAGTTTGTCAAGAAAATGAAAAGGCAGCCTACTCAATGGGAGAAAATATTTGGTAACCATATATCTGATAGGGTTCTAATATCCAGCATATATAAAGAAATCCTACACCTCAAAAATAAAAAGACAAACAACCCATTTAAAAAATGGGCAAGTGATTTGAATAGACACATCTCCAAAGAAGAAATACAAATGGCTAAAAAGCACAAGAAAAGATGCTCAACATCACTAGCTATTAGGGAAATGCAAATAAAAACTACAATAAGATATCATCTTACACCCCTTAGACTGGTGGCTATTAAAAAAAAAAACAGAAGACTAAAAGTGTTGGAGAGGATGTGGAAGAATGGGAACACTTATCCACTGCTGGTGGGAATGTGGAATGGCGCAGCCATTGTGGAGGACAGTTTGGCGATTCCTCAGGAAGCTAACTATAGAACTGCCATATGATCCAGCAATCCCACTGCTGGGTATTGAAAGCAGGGACATGAACAAATATATGCACACCAATGTTCATAGCAGCATTATTCACTATTGCCAAAAGCTGGAAACAACCCAAATATCCATCAACAGGTGAATGGATAAACAAATTTTGATATATACATACAATGGAATATTACTCAGCTGTAAGAAGGAATGCAGTATTAACACACAGGATAATATGGATGAATCTTGACCTTATGTTGATGGAAGCAAGCCAGACACTGAAAGACAAGTATTTACATGACCTCACTGATATGAATTAAGCAAATTGAGCAGACTCACAGAGCTAGAGTCTGGAAGATAGGTTTACAGGAGACAGAAAGGGAGAAGAAGGTTGTGAGTCAATGCCCATATGGGCAAAATCTATGATAAGGTGGAAGTGTGTAGTTATGCAGTGGATGGGCATGGCAGTGATGCAGTGATGCTATTGAGTTGGGAGGTGCTGGTTTGTGAAGGGGGAGGGGGCAAGGGTGGGTTGAGCTCTCCATGGAGCTTGGGGAAAGGTTGGTGGAGAGAGCAGGTGAACCCTGAGGATTTGTGGGTCTGTGGTTGAAAATACAACATTGGGAATGTTCTTTTGGCAAATATGGCAGGGGAGGGTTACTGGTTTAGGGTGTTGGATGTGGGGGGCATGCGGGACAGGGAACACCTGGGAAAGGCTTCTTGGGGGTGTGTGAGTGTTCATCATGTCATAGTGTGTTGTATCAGTGGGTGGAGATGCACAGAATGAGCAAGAAGGTGTTGGACTCCCATCCTGGGGAGTCCTGCTATGTTCTCAAATAGAAGGGCAGAGTATCTTGAGAGCATAGGCAGTTCCTAATAGAGGAGGACAGGCCAGTATGTCAAGCCTTCAATGTTGTTGCAAGTAACTATGAATCTTGTTCTTCAAGGAGTGAAGCTTGGTGGTTGCCATGGGTCCTGAAGGGAGGAGGAGGGTGGAATAGAATAGATGGAACATGGGGCATGTTTGGGGCAATGGAATTGTTCTGCATGATCTTGCAACGATGGATACAGGCCATGTTAAATTTTCTCAATATTTATAAAAGTGTATGGTCCAAAATGTAAACTGTTATGTAAATCATTAACCATGGTTAGTAGAATATTTCAATATTTGTACATCAATTTTCACAAATGTATCATCCACATGTAAAATGTTATTAATAGTGGTAAGGGGGAAATGGGGAAGATGTTGGGTATACAGGAACCCCATATATTCTGTACATCACTTTCCTGTAACCTAAAGCATCTTTGAAGACAAAATAAAAAAAATAAGACACTGGGGGAATAAGCAGAAGAAAAAATGTCACTGTACATACAAGACAACAGATCTTACAGTGATGAAAGATATAATGGCAAAAAAAATTTTTTTTTAATTTTATATATTTTTATTTTTTTATTATTTCAAAATTTAAAAAATATTTTGTATTTTATTTTTAAAACTATCATTATTATTTCATTTTCTTATTTGTATTTGGTTATTTTGCTGGCTTCATTTTTGAAGAACTTTTGGATCACAGAAGGGTTACAACTATGGCAGGGGAGGATCATTGTTGTGGAGTGTCAGTGATGGGGAATGCATGGTAGGAGATTCACCTGGGGCATACCAATAAGGCATATGAATGTGTTCAAGTGTTCATGGGGCATTGTCACGGTGGGTGGAGATTCACACAATTAACAAAAGAATATCGAATTCCCATCCTGGGGAGCTCTGCCACATTCTCTAATGGGACAGCAAGAATCCCCCAAGTACAGCAGCAGTGATTACTGAAGGAGGATCAACCATTGACGGGCCCTTGATATTGATGACTGTACTTATGAAACTACTTTTGAAATTGAAACTTAGCCTAGTATTATAGGGTGCCTAAGAATTACCTCCTGAGAGCCTCCTTGTTGCTCAAATGTGGCCTCTCTCTAAGCAGAACTCAGCATATAAATGCATTACCTTCCCCCCAGCATGGGACATGACTCCCAGGGATAAGCCTCCCTGGCATTGAGGGATTACTACCAAGCACCAACTAGCAATGCAACTGGAAAAAGACCTTGACCAAAAGGGGAGAAAGATAAAGACAAATGAGTTTATATGGCTAAGAGACTTCAAAGTGAGTCAGGAGGTCATTCCAGAGGTACGCTTATGCACATCTTAGCAGGATCTCACTGACTGCCACAGTAAATATTGCCTCAAATAGCGGGGCTCCTGAGGGCTCTGGAGACATCCAGGCACTATAGGCAGGGCAGACAGCTCAGGAGTTTGGTACCCTGCCAGTGGGCCCTACTTTGGAATTTATGCTCCCTAGTGTGACAGAGTTGGACTCAGTTGTGGTTTCCCAACACATGGCTCTTCTGCCCCTTCTACTTGAACCTACAGTTAGTACTAGACTTGATAGGTGTATGTCCAAGAGACTTAAATCTTTGGGCTGTCCATGTGCCAGTTGGGCCCTGAATCTCAACAAACTTGCAAAACCTACTCTCCTGTTCATTGGAGTCACCCAGGACAACTAACAAAGAGATGATGACTGACAATGACTATCTCAAGGAACAGACAGAGTGCAACTGCAAGCAAAAAAGTCCCATCCATCTGCCCCATGAGATCAAAGCCCCCTCTTAATTAGTGGTGGGGTGAGTATCACCATCCCAGAATCCTCATGTTTGGGGAATGAACGATGGGCTAGAGTAGACTTACTGTTATTCTACTATAGACTTATTGTGATTCTAGCAATGGAAGAACTTTTATCATTGATGTGGAGGCAGTGGCCACTGGAGGTTCTGAGGGGAGGGAGAGGGAAAAACAGGTGTAATATGGGGGCATTTTTGGAACTTAGGAATTGTCCTGAATGACATTGCAATGACATATTCAGGCCATTATATATCTTGTCATAACTTACAAAATTATGTGGGAGAGAGTATAAGCTACAATGTAAACTATAATCTATGCTTCGTGGCAATGCTCCAAAATGTGTTCAATTTTACAAATGTACCACACTAATGAAGGATGTCGTTAATGTGGGAAAATGTGAGAGGGGTAGGGAGTGGCATACTGAAATCCCCTATATTTTTTAATGTAACATTTATATAATCTAAGTATCTTAAAAAAAAATAAAAGTATATTGAAAATAGTATATCTTGGCAATATCATACATTTCTGTCTAGTCTAAATAGCTCATATATTTGGAGTGTTTAGCCTATTTACATTTAATGTAATTGTTTATTTGCTTAGGCTTAAGTCTGTCATTAAGATATATGCTTTCTATTTGTCCAACTGGTTTCTGAAATTTAAATATAATATGCAAAGGTGTTTATTTTTTGGTATTTTATTCTTCTTGATGTTCTTTGAGGTTCCTGATTCTGTGGTTTGGTGCCTGTTGTTAATTTTGGAAAATCCTCAGCCATTGCAAATATTTTAAATATTTTTTCTTTTACATTATCTCTTTCTTCTACTTCTGATAGTCTTACTACATGAGTTTTACACCTTTTAAAATTGTGCCACAGTTCTTAGATAACCTGTCCTATTGTTTTTCATTCCCTTTTCTTTCTGTTTTTCAGTTTAAGATGTTTCTATTGATGTATCTGCAAGTACTTTGGTTATTTCTTTGGCATGTCCAGTCTACTGTTGAGTTTATCAAAGGCATTCTTCACTTCCCTTAGTACTCTTATTATTTCTAGTATTGCTGGAATTTCCTCTAGGTTCTTGGCTATGTTACAAAAACAGAATTTTAAGTACATGCCAGTTTAGTTAGGCCAGTGGTTTATTAAGAAAATGAGAGAAGAGTAATGAGGGAAAATAACAGATTATGGGTCCCAGGTATCCTTGCAGGTTTGTCCAGGCAGAAAGAGGAAAAGGGCTAAAAAGGGGTAAAAAGGGCTGATTTACAGACTACAAGTCCCCATTACAGATTAAAAGTCCCCAGGTGTACTTGCATGCTAATCCTTGCAGGGAAAGAAAGGGCATAACAGGCTGATTTAGCTTCCCTGCTTGCTTTCTAAATCATTAATTATTCCGCCCCTTTGCCAATGTCAGGGGAGGAATCCCAGTTGTTTGCTGTTTTGATTGTTTATCCCACCCGCCAATTCCCCTCGGGGGCCCACTGGCAAGTCCCCTTGAGAATGTCTGGGACTTTTCCTTGATCCTGGATGAAATCTCCTTCCAAATGGGGGTATCACAGGGTTCCTCCAAGGACCATTTTGTGGGTCTCCATGGCCTCAGGTTTCACGGCGTTTTTTTTCTGCCAGGTCCCAGATTTGTCTTCTTATTCTCTAATCTAGCCTGCCTCAACTCCCCCCTCAGAGGGTTTACACCTTTATTCTTAAAGGGGTGCTGAAGGGACATGGTCATTCTCCTGTAACCACTTCCTGCTGGTCAGGGGCAGGAGGCCCTGCCTGACGAGGTGTAAAACCCTCTGGCTATTCCATCACGGTTGGGGAAAGACACATCTGGCACCATGGGTGAAGGACGATGAAATCTCCATGTGGCTAACAAGGCATTGATTCTGGAGAAAATAAACTTAACTAGAATTTTGAGGATGCATGGTCCTACTACAAGGATACTGGGCCACAAGAGTAGGAAAAGCCAGGTGCCTCTTAAGGCTGCATCTTCCCGAAGTTGGTGGGCTCCCCCTTGCAGGTTTAGAAAGCTGTTTAGGACTGTTTCAGAGTGAGTTACCTAGAGGCAGCACTCCTCCTTAAGGAGCAGGCCTGTCCCTCCCTGGGCTGCAGGGAGCAGGCTAAGTGCCCTGCGATTTTGCAGCACCACAGCAGCAAGAAAGTCTGTTTGCTATCTTAGAGCTTCTATGGCACGGCTAGTTTCTTCTATGCTGTTAGTTAGCTCTAGAGAGAGATTGTAATAGACAGTGGGGTTTGGTATAAATTGCCAATCCCAGTTTTCCATGGTGGTGGTTATGCCTAAGACAGCTAAGAGGGAGATGAGAAGAGGTGCTGCCTTTAAGTAATTGTACAGGTAGAAACTACACGAAATGAAAACAGACAAGATTTCTTAAGGGGTGTCTGGCTTGCCCTCCCCCTAGCAATGGGCTCGAGTTGGAGGGACCCGCTGGCTTTGACACACACACTGCTTAGCTTTGTCTCTTGAAGAGGTATTTCAGGCCATCCAAAGACTGGCACTCATATGTCCCATTGGGTGCTCCTGGTGAGCTGGCACTTCCCTGGGCAGCTGGCTTACTCAGGATTAGTGTACCAAGCTGGACATTCCTTTAACTTTAATAGCTGTAGGAGTGATCAGAACTACAGAGTAAAGTTCCTTCCATTTTGGCTTTAATTGAGAGAGATGCTTGTTTTCTTGCCAAGTTTTGGTCAGAACCTGATTTCCAGGTCCTGGTTGAGGAAAGGCTGCCCATGGACCATCTCAAAGGAGCTAAGCTGCAGTGGGTCTCAGCCATCTCGTTTGTGTTTCCCTTCTGTTGGGAAACGCTTAGCCCTGGCAGGATGGCATGTGGGTCTCCCAGTCCTCCCCAGGGTATGAGTGGGACAGGTTCAGGAACCGGGCTAGGAGGGAGACCTGGGGTAAGCACATTCATTAACAACTTAGAAAATGAAGTTTACCAGGACTTTTAACATGTTCCATATTCCTCTGCATATGATCTAGAATAGAAAAGATATCATAATCATAAGGCATATGCTGCAATTTTGCAGCACCACAGCAGCAAGAAAGTCAGGCATATGCTGCGATTTTGCATATGATCTAGATGAGAAAAGATATCATAATCATCAGGCATATGGGTAGAATACTTAATACTAATCAACACACTAACCAATGCGTAAGTTTCTCTTAGGGCTGCAGTTAATAGGTCTAAGCTCCAGGTTTGCAATACCATACGCTATCATTTCTCCATGGGAGCAGGCCATAATGCCAATTGTGTTTAAGTTCTACTCACATTCTCCGGTAATCACTGCTCCACTTGGTATGTCCTTCACACAGCCAGCGTGCTGCAGCACCGGTGATCCTAGAGAAAGACTAGGAAGGTGGGCTCCAGTGTTTCACCAGCCTGGTGCATAGTGCCCCTTGGCACTATGAAACGATATCCATTGTACTTCTGGCCATATCAAGCCATGGCTGGCTGCTGCAGGAGTCAGAAACTGCAACGTACTCTCCATCCACTTCAGGAGCAGAAGCAGAGACGTAGTAGACACTTTTATTGTTTTAGGGATCAGTGACCAACCTAGCCAATAACTCAACTGGAGAGGCAAAACGCAGTGTTTTGAAGGCCTGGTTTGAATGTACAAGAGAGTTTGTCAATACTGAAGTCTCTCTCTTTTGATTTTTTAGACATTTTTTAAACACTTCCAATATAATGTATAACATAGCAAATGAACTTAACTATTTTAGTACTTTGCTTTTTACTTTTATGCCTTTACCATGGTGATGTTGATTAAGAGGTATTTTACTTTAGCAGCACAGGAAAAATTACTTTTCCCATCATTTTATGAAACTCTAAGATTCCCAATGGAATCAAGATTATCTTTCTTTACCACCACTTGAATATGCTGGCTTCCAACAGGTTTCCCTGCTATGAAGTTACTTTTTGCCATTAATATCAATTTAGGTTTCTAATTAGTAATGGCTTCCTGGAATAAGCCATTTAAATGCTTCAGTTTAGAAGAAAACTCCTTATAACTAACCATAACCACATAGACTGGTTTCTTTACCTTAAAATAAGCTTATTAAATTACAATTAGCAACCAATGAAATTTACTTTATCCATTCAAAAGAGGGCAGATCTACATTTCTTTAACTTAATTTTATTAGACATGAACTTAACAATTTTCATTACCTTTAAAGATTAATACATATCATGCTAATTTATATACTTGGTATTTTATAAACCTAGGGAGATAACACCCAAGCTAAAAATTAGAGCTGTGAATAATCTTAAAAGCATACTGACTACTAGGTTCTGGAATAATTATAATTGTTTATTTTAAAAAATCTTTCCATAGCTTTCAATGACTTTTTTACTTATTGAAATTTGGTAATAGGATTATTAGCCACCCTTATTTTAAGGCTGTTAAAAGGTTTAAATTGGGAATTATACGACAAACTATGATTTTTAATTCCCCAGCTTAGAAGTTAGAGTTTCGATGTATCACACCTCGTCCTTCCCACACAGCTCTTACGAAGTGAAGGCCCTGGGGGCTGGGCAGGTTAAAGAGCTTAGGAGAAACTTTCCTTTCCCAATGGTTTCTATATCCAGATTTTTATATGACCTTTCCATTCTGCTCAGCCTAATTTGGGCTCCAGTAACACTTATTCACATGTATAACTGCATATTTGATTTTACAATTTGAATAGAGCTCTTTTAAGAATTTTCATTTGTTAATTTGATATTACCATCCCATGTATGAAGATATATATACTGAACAAATAGGCAGACACGAACTTGACATAGAAACACAGAATTCACTGTTATAATTTTCATTCTCCTGCAAAGTAAGTTTAACTATAAAATAACATTTAAAAGATTTCTTTGAAGGCTCTTTTTAAATACTCTAATTTGCACTGTGACCATGCAGTTTTGCACAAGGATTTCGTTCCTTTTAATTACTGACTTATGACCAAAATGTCCTCAATGCTTTAAATTACAATTTTCCTTTGCTTCAGAACTTTGCTTATTTCCCGCTTTGACTTTGGCAGACCTCAGATGAAAAATACTAATTCCAGTATACACTCACTGAGGTCGTTGAAGCCTCAGGGAAATGGTTTCTCTCAAGAATTGCTGCTTTTAGGAATTCTAACACTACGGGCAGGAGGCCTTCCCTGTTTCCCAGTCCCTGGAGATAACAGGACTCCGGCGGCTACTGGACTGGAAGAGTGGACGTTCAACCCCAAGGGTCGAGAATTCCACCAGGCAGCAATTTAGTCCACACTTGGAGCCACAAGAGAAAGCAGGGTCACTAATACCAGTGGAAGGACAGGAGACAGGGGTGTCCTAAGTTTGCTTTCCCCTGAGCCATGGGGGGCAGAAGCTGTCATGAAATAACCATAAGCAAAGGTAAGGGGTGAAGCTAGACCTGAAGTGACCATAAAAAAGGCAAACTCAGTTTATAATGATCACAATAGCTAGCATAAGCAAGGGTGTGGTTAGACCAGAAGTAACCGTAATCGAAGGTAAATCAGTCTAAGATTACTTACAATAGTAGGTTTAGGCCAAATCTACCCAGTTATAATTTCAGTTATTACCCTTCTGCTGTTTTATAATATAAAGGTATCTATATAATGATCTCAACTCTTAGTTACAGTTTCCAGTAAGTTTTTACTTTAAAGAAAATTGGGTACATCTATTAACTATGCCAAAAGAATTTTATTAGTAACAACTTTGCTAAGTTTTTCTGCTTTACTGGCAGGTGAACCAACTCCACTTGTGATTTATACATCAAATCCAATTGCAAGACAGTATTGACATTTAAAGACTCATTTTAGGTTACCTTTCACTGTTATCCAATCTGTAACAGGCAAACCCCAAATTTGATTTCCTAGGCACAAGCAAACTGACAGAGTTAAACACACATTTAAAAATTAAACCCAAAGTTAAGCACAGATTAAAACAGAAGAGAGAATTTTATACCTTAGCATTTTCTAGGAACTTTTTTATCTTAATTGATGGCATATGAGGTTTCTTATTTTCCTGGAGAGGTTTAGTAACTGGTCTGGATCTTTATTCCTATTCCCTCCCCTTACCAGGCACAACCAAGTTTAAAACGGAGAAGTCTGTTTCTAAAAGGGAGTTAATGGGAGTTTGAGGTGCACTTTCTCATCTCTTTAAGGAGGCATGACCATGAGGTTTCTGGCCCTCAGATCTCTCTCTACTCTTCTCTCTTACACTGGTTTAACTGGAATTCAGGGTCCCATACAGAGACTGCTTTCAACTATACTGTGGCCACGTAGACCAGCAGAAGACAAGTTTTCCCTATTCCTGAGAAGACACCCCTGTGGGGTGTCTGCTGGTAGGCTAGAGACTATGCCCATTATTCTAGGAGAAAGGACGCACTTTTATTTATTTATTTATTTATTTTTAATAAATACATACATTTCTCAATTAAATGCACTGGATACATACATTTTTTTAAAAATCAAACAATATATTACACAAGATATTTGGTTCATAGTAACGCATTCATACAGTATTTGTCCTTTTGTGTCTGGCTTGCTTCACTCAACATAATGTCCTCCAGGTTCATCCAAGTTGTCATACAGTTTATGATTTCATTTCTTCTTATAACTGCATAATAGTCCATCGTGTGAATAGACCACAGTTTGTTTATCCATTCAACTGTTGATGGACACCTGGGTTGCTTCCAACTTTTGGCAATGGTGAATAATGTTGCTATGAACGTCGGTGTGCAGATGTCTGTTCGTGTCACTGCTCTCAGTTCTTCTGGGTATATACCCAGTAGTGGTATTGCCGGGTCATGTGGCAAGTCTATATTCAACTTCTTTAGGAACTGCCAAACAGTCCTCCACAGTGGCTGTACATTCTGCATTCCCACCAACAGTGAAGAAGTGTTCCTATCTCTCCACATCCTCTCCAACA
>JAQZBX010003049.1:0-67605 GCA_029593785.1 Cabassous unicinctus
AAAAATAGATATTGGATTATGTCTGTAAACTGGTCTGTACCTGGGCATGATTAAATTATGATTAGTGCTTTGATTGGGCCACATCAGTAGGAGGTTGTGTCCTTGCCCCCTTGGTGGGTGAGGACTCACAAAGAAAACTACACAGCATAGAAGAGAGTTAGAGGTTTTGAGTGGAGCCCTGGGAAGTAAGCACACAGGGAAGAACACAGAGGAATAGAGATGACTCCTTAGACATGGCAGGGACCATGAGGAGAAACAAATCATTTGCCTGATTGCAGCTGCAGAGACCAGAGCCCTGAGCAGCTGAGCCTGGAAAGAACAAGCCCCACGAGAGAGATTAGACTTATCCTAGCCTACAGCTGATATTGGAAGAAGCTGGGACCACACATCCTTAAGAGGAACAAGAAGACTGGATGTCAGCAGCCATCTTGCTCCAACACATGGCAACAGACTTTGGTGAGGGAAGTAACTTATGATTTAAGGCCTGGTACCTGTAAGCTGCTACCCTAAATAAATATCCTTTTATAAAAGCCAACCAATTTCTGGTATTTTGCACCTGCACCCCCTTGGCTGACTAATACAGTTGCCTAATTACTCAAGCTAGCACAATATTGATTAACAGCAGAAATTGTGGATTCCCTTGTTTTATCCCCCAATCTCAGTAGGAAAAATGATCTTTCACCATTCAATACAATGTTAGTCATGCGTTTTTCACATACACCCTTTATCATATTAAGAAAGTTTCCTTCTATTGTTATGATTCAGGGAGTTGTTATCAAGAAAGGATTTTGTATTTTGTCAAATGCCTTTTCTGGATCAATTGAGATAATCAAGTCATTTTTTATCTTCAATTTACTAATGTGGTATATTACATTGATTGATATTCTTATGTTGAAGCACCATGGCATACCTGTTATAAAACCCATATAATCAGAAAGTGGATGTGGCTCTAGTTGTTGAGTTCCTGCTTCCCACATGGGAGGTCCTGGATTTGGTCTCCAGTGTCTCCTAAAAACAAAAACAAAAACAAAAAAAATGAAAAAACCAATGCAGGGGAGTCAATATGCCTCAGTGGTTGAGCACTGGCTTCCCACATATGAGGTCCTGGGTTCAATCCCTGGCCCTGGTACCCCAAAAATAAAACAAAATATATGATCATGGCTTATAATTTTAATGTGTTTTTGAATTTGGTTAGGAAGCATTTTGTTGAAGATTTTTGTATCTATATTCATTAGAGATATTGGTCTATAACTTTTTTCATAATATTTCTATCTGGCTTTAGTGTTAAGATGATATTCTCTTCAGAGACTGAGTTTTGTAGCATTCTTTCCTGTTCAATATTTTGGAAGAGATTGAGCAAGATTGGTATTAGATCGTCTTTGAATGACTGGTAGAATTCACCTGTGAAGCCATTTGGTCTTGGGTCTTTCATTTTGGGCAAGTTACTGATAACTGTTTCATTATATTTTACTTGTAGTTGGCTTGTCCAGGTCTTCAATTTATTCTAGGGTTAGTGTGTATTGTTCATGTGTTTCTAGGATTTGTCAATTTCTTAAACATTGTCAATTTTGTTGGCATACAGTTGTTAATTTTCTTATGATATTTTATTTTCTTCTTGGTCAGTGTTATTGTCCCCTTTCTCATTTCTGATTTTATTTGCATCTTCTCTCATTTTTTCTTTGTTTAAATTAGCTAAGGATTTTTTGTTGTTGTTGTTTAGTTGATCTTCTCAAAGAATCAACTTTGTGTTCTGTTGATTCTCCGTTTTGTCTATTTTTATTATCCATTTTATTTATTTATTCCTGCTCTAATCTTTATTGTTTCTTTTCTTATGTTTGCTTTTGGATTAGTTTGCAGTTCTTTTTCTATTTTCTACAGATGTACATTTAGGCATTTGATTTTAGCTCTTTATTATTTTTTAAAGTAAGCATTTAAGGCTATACATTACATTCTCTGCACTGTCATAAATTTTTAAGAGGTACTGGGGATTGAACATAGGTCCTCGTAAATGGGAAGCTTATGCTCAACCACTTGAGCTACATCTGCTCCCCTGCCATATGTTGTGTCTGTTTTCATTCATCTTGAGATATTTACTGATTTTGCTTTCAATTTCTTCTTTAAGTCACTGAATATTTGAATGCATTGTTTAATTTCCAACTTAATTCCATTATGATCAGAGAGAGTGCTTTCTTTAATTTCAATCTTTTTAAATTTATAAAGATCTGACTTATGTTCCAACAAAAGATCTACCCAAGAGAAAGATCAAAGAGAACTTGAGAAAAATGTATATCATTTTTTGGTGTATAATTTTCTATAAATGTATTTAAGGTCTACTTCATTTATCATATTATTCAAACTCTCTAGTTCCTTAATTATCCTCTGTTCAGATGTTCTATCCAATGCTGACAGTAGTGTGTTGGAGTCTCCAACTATTATTGTAGCGAAATCTATTTCTCCCTTCAGTTTTGCCAGTATGTGCATCATGTATTTTGGGACATCTCAGTTAGGTGCATAAATATTTATTATTGTTATTTCACCTTGGTGAATAGTCCCATTTATTAATATATAGTGACTTCTTCATCCATTACTATTTTGCATTTACAATCTATTTTGTCTGTTTTAATATCGCTACCCCAGAACTTTTTTGATTGCTATTTGTATGGATCAATTTTTCTGTATCCAGGAAAACTGTCCTTAGAAAATGAGGGTGAGTGCAAGGTTTCACAGATAAAACAAAAACTGGTAGAATATGTTACCAAAAGACCAGAATTATAAGAGTGACAAAAAGGAGTGTTGTAGCCTATAAAGAAAAGACAAAGGCAAGAGACTTGGAAAAAAGTGTAGAAATGAAGATTATTAGAAAGGGTAAATTAAAGTGTAAAAAGACAGACAATTGTATGATATGACATCAGAAAGCCAAAGGAAAAAATGGATGAAATAAGTAATGCCTTTAAAGTAATAACATTGAATGTTAGAGTCATGAAATCCCCTATCAAAAGTCATACAATGATAAATTGTATTTTAAAAATATGCAGAATCTGTATGTTGTCTACAAGTGACTCACCTCAAACATAAGGACAAAACCAGATTAAAATGAAAGGTTGGATAAAGATATTCCATGCAAATAGTAACCAAATTAGCTAAAGTAAGCAATACTAGTATCAGACAAAATAGATTGTAAATACAAAATTGTTATAAGGTGTGAAGGACATCATCATATATTAATAAATGAGTCAAGTCAACATATCCTCTCAATTGATGCAGAAAAGACATTTGACAAAATACAGCACCCTTTATTGATGCAAACACTCCAAAAGATAGGAATAGAAAGAAGCTTTCTCTATATAGTAAATTGCATAGATGAAAAACCTACAGCTAGTATGGTACTCAATGGTGAAAAATTGAAGTCTCTCCTACTGAGATCAAGAACAAGACAAGAATGCCCATTGTCACCATTACTATTCAATATTGTGCTAGAAACACTAGCTAGAGCACTTAGGCTAGATAAAAAATAATAGACACCCAAATAGGAAAGGAAGAAGTAAAACTTTCACAATTTGCTGATGGTATGATCCCATATGTAGAAAACCCTGAAAATTCCACAATAAAGCTACTGGAGTTAATAAATGAGTTCAGCAAAGGGATGGGATGCAAGATTAATACACAAAAATCAATAGTGTTTCTACATACTACTGATAAGCAATCTAAGGAGGAAATCAGAAAAAATTACGTTTATAATAGTGAATAAAACAATCATATATTTTGGAATAAACATAACCAAGAATATAAAGAACCTGTGTTCAGAAAACTACAAAACATTGTTAAAAGAAACCAAAAAAGACTTAAATGCAAGAATATTCCATGATCATGGATTGGATAACTAACTATCATTAAGCTATCAATTCTTCCCAAACTGATTTACAGATTCAATGCAATCCCAATAAAGATCCCAACAGCTTTTTTAGGCAGAAATTGAAAAGCCAAATGTGAAATTTATTTGGAAGGGTAAGAGGCGCTGAATAAACCCCCCCCCAAAAAAAAAACCTTCAAAAAGAGGAACAAATTTGGAGGTCTCTCACTTCCTGACTTTAAAGCATGTTACTTAGCTGCAGTGGTGAAAACAGCATGATACCCAGGATAAAGACAGACAGATTAACCAATGGAATCAAATCAAGAACTCAGAAATAGACCCTTACATCTACAGTCAAGTGATTTTTGACAAGGCATTTAAGCCCACCCAGCTGGGCTAGAACAATCTATTCAACAAATGGTTCTGGGAGAACTGGATAGACATACCCTATAGAAAAAAATAGGACCCTATCTAATACCTTATAAAAAAAATTAACTAAAATTAGATCAAGGATAAATATAAAAAAGCAACAACCATAAAACTCCTAGAAGAAAATGTAGGAAAGCATCTTCAAGGTCTTGTAGTAGGCAGTAGTTTCTTAAACCTTACACCCAAAGCATGAGCAACAAAAAAATAGATAAAAGGGAACTCCTCAAAATTAAACACATTTGCACCTCAAAGGATTTTGTCAAAAGGGTGAAAAAGCAGTAGACTCAATGGGAGAAAATAGTTGGCAATCACATATCAGATAAGGGTTTAATTTCCATGATATATAAAGAGATAAAACTCAACACATGAAAAAATGTTCACCATCACTAGTGATTAGGGAAATGAAAATCAAAACTACAATGAGATCTCATTTCATACCTATTATATTGGTCACTATTAAAAAGTCAGGAAATTGTAAGTGTTGGAAAGGATGTGGAGATTTAGGAATGCTTATTCACTTTGGTGGTTATGTAGAATGGTACAGCTACTGTGGAGGACTGTTTGGCAGTGCCTAAGGAAGTTAAATATAGACTTTCCATGTAACCTGGCAATACCATTACTAGGTATATATCAAGAACTGAGAGCAGTGACATGAATAGACACCTGCACACAGATGTTCACTGTGGCATTATTCATAATTGACAAAAGTTGGAAACAACCCAGGTGTCTATAAACTAATGAATGGATAAACAAATTGTGGTGTATACACATGATGGAATATTATGCAGTCATAAGAAGAAATGAAGTTGTGAAGCATATGACAACATGGAGAAAACTGGAGGACATTATGTTGAGTGAAGCAAGCCAGACATTAAAGGACAAATACCACATGAATGTCCTATTATGAACTAAATATATTATGTAAACTCATGGAATTAATAATTAGAATATAGGACACCAAAAAATAGAAAAATAGAATAAAGGGCACCAAATACAGAATGGAAAGCTGCTGGTTAATTTGTGCAGAATTGATTAAAAGGGTTTCTGTAAATATTTGAAAATGAATGGAAATGGTGAGAGCACATCGTGCTTTTTGTGACTAGCAGAGCTATTATATGGGTATGACAGTGATTGAAAGGGAACATGTAAAGACATTTATATTACTAGAAGGAAAGCTAAAAAATGTAACATGAGACGGTATAACATAACAAGATCTTATGCAAAATATGAATATGGGTGATATTGCATGTATGAGATTGTTTTGCAAAGTAGACATATAAATAAAGTAGAGAGAAGGAAATGGAATAGCAGCTATGTACAACAGGGGAAACAGAGAGAGATTGAGAAATTATGAGTTTTGTTTGGTTGCTTGGGTTTATTATTATTATTATTATTATTATTATTGGAATAATGAAAATGCTCTAAAATCTGATTGAATTGATGAATGCACAAATATGAGATTATATTAAATACCACTGAATGTACAGTTTGGATGGATTTATGCTTTTTTAATATCTATTCATAGAATTGATTTGTTAAGAAAAAGTACACATATAAACACATGCACACACACAGTTCTCTTGGGTACTCAGATTCTTAAAAAATATTCAAATTGTTTTTCTGAGTTGTGTAGGGATGAAATTTTCTTTGCTTAATAAAGAGGAAAGGGGCAGCTGCCTCCCATTCTCCCTCTTTAGATTATCTCCTTATAAACGTGATAAGACCAGTAGGAATACTGAATTTTTAATTTTACACTGCAATGTCTTGGGCCATCCAATCTTTGGAACTGTAAACACATACTTCCAAAATTAATTCCAGAACCACTCACAGAATGCATTTATTTACCAGGTCTTCTATGATAAATAACACATACTGTTGGGTTTAAACAACAGGAATTTATTGTCTCACAACTCTGAAGTCTAGAAACCCACCATCAAGGTATCCACATGCCATGCTTTCTCCCAGAATCTGTAGTATTCTGGTGCTAGTTTGCCAGCAACCCTTGGGGTTTTTATCTTGTAGATGCATTTTCCCATTCATCACAAGGAATTCTCTCTATTAACTTCTCTGGCTTCTCCTCTGGTACACAATTTTTGCTTATAAGAACTTCAGGCTTATTGGATTAAGACCCAGCCTCATTCAGTTTGGCCTCTCCTTAACTAACACCATATTCAAATATCCTATTTACAAATGGGTTCATAACCAGAGTACCTGGGGTTGAGACTTAAACATGTGTATTGTCATGGACTAGATTCAATACCCAGCACTGAGTATACAGGAAACAACCATAAAGTGCAAACATTTATGTCTCAAGGAGATAAGGGATTTCATTGTTCTTTCTTCTTTACTCAGTAAATTTCTATGAAATTAAATTTCATAGTAATTGAATTGATAGCAATCACTGGCATGCTACTTTATATGCATGTAAACCTGATCATTCTTAACCAGTAATAAATTGTTTTCTTTCTCACTTCTGGTATGGAATTTTTTTTTGGTAAGCAATCCTCAGTATTTTACCAGAAGTTATGAGTGCAGTGTCTATAAATCAAACATCACACATATGAGTGACTTGTGGAATCAGAATATCAGATCCAATGAACATTATTTCAAATCCTTCTAATATAACTGCAATCAATTTTAATATATCATACTTACATTTCTTTTATAATAGTAAAATATCTTTTTAATTTATTTAAAAAACTGAAGGCAGACCTTCTTCAGTACACAGTCAGGATGGCAGCTTGGAGTAATATTTTATGGAATGGTGTTCCCCGCTGGTCTGTCTGCATGGTGTTCTTATGCCATGGCTCTCTGGGGGCACATGTAAAACTGGAAATGTTGCTAGTTCTGCTGGGTTCCCAAGGAGCAGATCAAAGGTCGTGGCTTCAACACTGCCTTCCACAGGCTCTTCACCCTGGAAGACAAAGTGAAACTGCTCATCATTATACTCTGGCAGCACAGGAGGGGTCCTTTGTAAGCCTACTGAGCAGAGCTGGAGCAGAGCAGGATGTATTTCTAAGAAGTAGCCCACATGAGGCCTCAGGGACACTAGAATGCCTCTCATCTTTATTTCTGTTTTCTGTTACAGGGAATCAATGCAGATGAAGCATTCTAGGAAAGCAACTAGCAGATTTTTAAGTAGGGCCAAACTATGATTATCTACTGAGACACTAGCAAGTGAGGACTAAATATAGTATTTTCTGAACATTTGAGGGAAACTAAAATTGAAATTGTTAATCTAGGCATTTGAAGCTTTAATAATTTATATGTAAGGATAATAATTGAAATTTGCACTATTTAGAAACTGTTGAGTGATAGTTCCTTCACATTTTTTAAAAGTGAAGAAAAGAGACATGAATTTTGGTTTATATGTCTTTTGTCATTATAGGGCTCATTAATATTTAGGGGATTTGCAGGCAGACATCCTCCTATTATAACTATGGTGGAGATAATCAGATTTTGTTGCTGCATTTATTTTTTCTCCAACCATTTTTCCTACCACCTACTAACAGTTACCTGATCCTTAGTCAGATCAGGAAACAAGAGAAGCAGACAGCAGGAAAATGAACAATTTAGTGTTTAGTGTTTTCCCAGAAACAAGTGCTAACCCTCTCCCCCTCTCCCCCAAAGACTAGTATGTTTTCTTGTTTTTCTAGTTACTTTCTGTTCCTCTTTAATGGGATTCAAGTGATGTAGGATCAGGTTCCCAAAACTGTACTTGTTTATTTTAGATCACCTTGTTTGGACTATTCAAAGCATGAGATTCCTCTTACTCCATAGAACTAATTTTTAAATGATATGTACTTTTAACATTAAAGCATTTGCTGTAAATGATATAATTAATTTTAAGCTTTTGAGGTTGATATGGTAAAAACAAGAGTGGTATTTCAGTTTTCAAAAATAGAATGTTAAAATCCCACTGCATATTGGAAACAGGCTTTGCACATGAGGTTTCATACCAATAGCTAGGGACCCCCAAAGCCACACTTCTCTTCTTCTGAAAGTCACTAAAGACACAACAGGCCTATAGGTATGATTCTTAGAGACTCCTGAGTGCTGCTCCTCTGGCTGAAAGTGTTGGCTGCCCTGGGAACACCCTCCCTGCAAATGCAAGACATGCTTGGAGGCATTTGGGATGGCCTGAAAATATTTCACTATTTACCCTCTGGTAAACTACATTTGGCACTTTGCCTTGGAAATATTGGAGGCTACATGACAGATCACCTGCATAGAATTCCCTCTTCTCTCAGACAAGATTATTAAGAAATCAGAACAGAGAACAGGAGAAATAAAAATGCACTTCTCAGAATACTGCCATATTTTTATAAAGAGCAAGAGAAGCCCCTACCTCTACCCCATTCATGACTTTTGGCAGCAATATTAAGAGGAGACTAAGAAGCAGACAAAGGTGTCATCTTAGTCTGAAACACCTTGTTTTCAAAGTGTGCTGGGATCCTAGTCAAAGTTGTGAGGGGTGAAGGCTAAGCTTATTACAGCAATGATAAATTTAGCACCATTCTTGCCTTGTTTCAAATATAGATGTTTTCAAATTTAGTTTTATTATTTAGAGTGTCTAAAATTGCCATCTTGAGATTTTTAACATTTTTCTAGTAAAGTGTCCAGTTACCTTATTTCATTTTCTAAAACAAGTTGTTTTTTTTTTCAAAATCCTGTGTTTTACCTTATATATAAAGAAAAGACATTGCTATTTGAATTATTTGCCTTTTAAAAATTGTAATGATAATGTCTCTGTATATAAAGAGACAGGAGTTTTTAAAAATGTCTTAGGAAATTTATCTTCTTGATAAACCCAATGCTTCTGCCAATGTTTTGCCTAGAAAATAGGACCATTTTCAATTAATATATATAGTATTATTGTAACTAAATATTTTATAGTCTTTGATTGGAATCTAGTCCCAATCCCCTTAAGTATAACAGCATTAACATATCCTGCCACTGAAAGTATAATATTTCTCCCTTTTTTCATTAAGCTGCTATTTTATTACAAATTGTTCCAAATTCATTATTTTTTGGCTTGAGCATTTGTCTATACTTTTCTTCCCTCATAAATTCATTTCAACTCCATTAGTAATTATTTTATTAATTTACATTAAAAAAATAGGTACAATTAATACTGTGTTAAAAATAGATGTGCTTATTTTTATATGATAGTCAAATGATGTAACATACATTTGTTTGTTTTATTTTTGCTGTTCAGTGTTTATGTCATGATTTTTGTGCCACAATGTATCATGTATAATGAAAAACAACTATAACAGCCTTAAGTCCTACCCATTGTAAAGTTGCTTGACAACTCTGTTAACAAAAAGGACATTGTGGTGAAGAAGTCAGGAGTGGCTGTGCACATTGTGCCTAAGAGAGCTCAACACTCCACATCCCTGGCCTGTGGGTAAAGCCTGTGATAGTGGAATGCCACCAGAAATCTGAGGGCTATGGACTTTATAGTTTAAACTTAAATATGTATAATGTCTTCCTGTTATTCTCTGGTGAAAATCAAATTTAAAACCAAAAATGTCTAACTTCTTTTTAAGGAAAAGATATTAATTTGTACTAATGGAGAGTGAAAACTATTCGATGCATTCTTCAACAAAATCTGATTGCTGTGGCAGTAACATCAAATGGTTAAAACATGATTTTGCAAGAAATCTAAAACTCTTGCACATAGAACTATTGTGAATTGAGTTAAAGTAGGATGAGCAGGATGTTGAATGGTCTTGCTGTTCAACAGTGATGAATGTGAAGGAGATTCTGAGTGCTAAATAAAATGTCCACAGGGAAAAAACTCTACAAGCAATTCAGCCTCATTTTAATGTTATCAAGCTAAAATGCATTACCTTCATCAATCCAAGTGGGTCTCCATCTGAAAAGGACACTCCTGCCCCACATCCAGATGATGTAATCAGAGCCCAGGAGCTCACTGCTGGACATCACCTCAGATTAAATAATTTCCCAGCCCAAGAGTTCACTGTTGGAAATCATTCACCCCTGCAACTTAAACAATTCTCAGGAGTCCCAACTATACCTGACCTGGGAAAGGCACACCATCCATGAAAGACCCCAGACACCCTCAGTTTTTCAGTGATTAATCACATTGTCAAGTCCTGTTTTAAAAATGAGACCCACCAGACTGAGTGATTTTCCAGACAGTCCATTTTGCTTTCCCTGTGACCCAACCTTGCTTGTTGATACCTATAAAATTGTAATTTAACTTATGCCCCCTCATGATTAAAATACTAATTTTACCAGGTTAAGTACCTGTGGGATCCATTCCAATAAGTCCAAAATGCCTCCACAATTAAGGTTCCTTCTAATATCACTTCTCTTGCCTAATAGGGGGCCTTACTGAAGTATCCACGCTATGTGCTCTCCTAGGTAAAACAGGAAAATTCTGCTGACCTCCTCGTGTGCTATCAATTCATGCCCCTCCACTCTCTTTCTCTCCCCACTGTTATTATTCATTATCATTATTCTTTCCTCAGTCTCTCCTTACCTAAAAATGCCTGCCCTTCTTGCCTTCCAAAAGACTACATTTCAAATTATAACCAAACCCATCACCCTAGCCCCTTGGATATTTACACAGATGTCCAATCTAAACATATATTAGTTGAACTAGTCTCCTATGTATTGACAAACTGCAAATGCTGAATTTGCCATCGTCCTGCTTCCAAACCTTTATTCAGCTCATATCTGGCCCAGAGATGGAAAACATTGGGAAATTCAAAGCTCTTCCACCTCACCTGAATCTGGTGCCCAACTCATTTCAACTGGTGATTGTGCTCATGTTTCCTCAGTACATTGCATATGTAAGTGACCTAATAAACAACTCCACAACCTTTTGTTTAGCTTTTATGCCACACTCCAGGGCATAGCTGTCATGAGGGAATATGATTATTTTCATTCACTTGAGTCAGAAATGAGTCGAGACAACAAGTCCTAGCTTCCAGGAGCTTAGGATCTACAGCAAATGCCATTAGAGATACTTACAAGGAAATTTTAATTCACAGTTGCATACATGTAAGAGATAGACAAAGAAAAGTTGGCATGAGTATGACCTAATTTTTGTGCATTAGTTCAGAGGTCAGGGTGAAGAATAGAGATTTGTAGGTTTTTGCACATAAGTGAAAATTAATTAAATGGTCCTGTTAAGAGAAGCAATTTCATTTTCTATTCATTATATCATGACGTTATTTTAAAATATCATATCAGAACGTGATGTTGCATTTATTTAATTTATTTTTCAATTTTTAAAGAAGCTTTAGATTATATAAATGTTTCATCAAAAATATAGGGGATTCACATATACTCTACCCTTCCCCACCCCCACTCCCACATTAACAACATCTTTCATTAGTCTGGTACATTTTTTACATTTGATGAACACATATTGAAGTAGTGCTACTAACCATGGACTACAGTTTACATTATAGTTTATACTTTGCCCCATACAATTTGATAGGTTTTGACAAAATGTATAAAGGCCTGTATTTATCATTGCAATGTCATGCAGGACAATTCCAATGCCTCCAAAATGCCCCCATGTTTCCCCTATTCTTCCCTCTCATTCCCCTCAGAAACACTGGTGGTCACTTCCCTCATATCAATGATACAAGTTCTTCAACTGCTAGAATAATAATAAGTCTATTTTAGTCCATAGTCCTTCCCCCTTATGTTTGTTCATTCCTCAATCTTTAGGATTTAGGGATGGTGATTCCCTCTCTGTTTCTGATTGAGAGGGGGTTTAAATCCCATGGGGCAGATGGGTGGAATTGCCTTCCTTGCAGTTGTAGACACTTTCTCTTTTTTGGGAGGGCATAGTCCATTATCACCATTTTTGTTCATTATCACCATTATCTCCAATGAACTGGAGAGTACGTGTTGTAACTTTGTTGAGATTTATCGCTCAACAAACATATGAACCAACTGAAAATTTAAGTCTCTGGGATATACAATTATAGTTCAAATGAAAGGGACAGAAGAGCCATGTGTAGGGAAATTATAAATGAGTCTAACTATTACACTGAGGAACAGATATTCCAAAGTTAGGCCACTGATATGGTGCTGAATTCCTGAGATTGTCTACATTGCTAATAGTGTTTAAATGTCCCTAGAACTCTCAGAAGCTCCACTGTTTGAGGCACTGTTTACTGTGGCAATCAATGAGATCCTGCTGAGACATGTTTTTGTGTAACTTCTGGAAGGAGCTTTATTCTTTAAAAATTATAACTTAGTGTTTATAATATTTTCTGAGGGGAAGGAGAAGAGATGAGTAGCATAGAATAGAACAGAATAGAATAGAATAGAATAGAATAGAATAGAATAGGACAGGGCAGGACAGGACAGGATAGAACAGAATATACAGCATTTTTAGGACATTGGAACTGTTCTGCACGATCTTGCAATGATGGACAGGCCATTTTAAATTTTGTCAAAACATACACAAGTGTAAGGTGCAAAATGTAAGCCATAATGTAAAACATTGAACATGGTTAGTAGCAATGCTTCAATAGCTATACATCAATTGTAACAAAAGTACTATATACATGTAAAATGTTATTAATAGGGGAGAGTGGGAGAGAGGAAGAAGGTTGGGCACATGGAATCCCCTATATTTTCTATGTGACTTTTCCATAATGTCAGGCATCTTTGAAGATACAGTGAAAAAGAAAAGACCCTCAGGGAACATATAGAAGAAACTTTCACTGTATATGAAAGATAACTGATCTTATGGTGATGAAAGATACAATGAAAAATATTTTTTATTTTTTTATTTTTTATTTTTTCTATTTTATTTGTTATTTTTAATTACTATTTTATCTTACTATTTCAATTGTATATTTTTGACTTTGTTTTGGGGAGTGTTTTGGATTGCAGAAGGGTCACAAATGTGGCAAGGGAAGATCACTGGTACAGGGTATCAGTGATGGGGGATATGTGGGGAGGTGTGCACCTGGGGCATGTCTCTATGGCATATGAATACATTCAGGTGATCACAGGGCATTTTCTTGGTGTGTGGAGACCCACACAATATCTGAAAGAATATTTAATACCCATTCTGGGAAGTCCGGCTACATTCTCTAATAAAGTGGTAAGAATCCTCGAAGTTCATGGGCACTTCCTAACAAAGGACGACAGACCATTACACCAGGCCCTTATTTTTTTTCCTTGTTTTACATATGCTTTTTATTTTTTTAAAGATACTTAGATTACATAAATGTTATATAAAAAATAGAGGTGATTCCCATATATCCTGCTCCCTACCCTTTCCACATTTTCCCACATTAACAACATCCTTCATTAGTGTGGCATATTTGTTACATTTCATGAACACATTTTTAAGCATTGCCTCTAAGCATGGATTAGAGTTTACATCATAGTTTACACTCTTTCCCACACAATTTTGTAAGTTATGACAAGATGTATAATGGCCTGTATCTGTCATTGCAATGTCATTCAGGACAATTCCAAAGTCTTGCATATGCCCTGTATTGCACTTATTTTTCCCCTCTCCTTCCCCTCAGAACCTCTAGTGGCCATGTCTCCACATCAATGATGAAAGTTTTTCCATTGCTGGAATCACAATAAGTCTATAGTAGAATAACTATAAATCTATTCTATTCCATCATTCATTCCCTAATCCTGAGGATTCTGGGATGGTGATGCCCATTCTAGCTCTAATTGAAAGGAGCTTAGATCCCATGGGGCAGATGGATCTACTATCTTACTTGCAATTGCAGACTCTCTGATCCTTGGGAGGGTCATTATCCATTATCATCTACTTTTTTGTTGCCCCCAGTGAATCCAATGAACTGGAGAGTGTTACAACTTTGTTGAGATTCAGGGCCCAACTGGCACATAGACAAACCAAAGATTTAAGTCTCTTGGACACACACCTATTAAATCTAGTACTAACTATAGGTTCAAATAGAAGTGGCAGAAAAGCCATGTGCAGGGAAAGCACAACTGAGTTCAACTCTGTCACACTGGGCAGCATAAATTCCAAAGTAAGACACTTTGGCAGCACACAAAACTCCTGAGCTATTTGCTCTGCCTATAGTGACCAGATGTCTCCAGAGCCCTTAGGAACACCACTGTTTGAGGCAATATTTAGTTTGGCAGTCAATGAGATCTTGCTGAGATTTGCATAAGTAGAACCTCGGGAATGACCTGCCAACTCATTTTGTATCTCTTAGCCATATAAACTCATTTGTCTTTGCCCTTTCCCCATTTTGGTTGAGGTCTTTTTTCCAGTTGCATTGCTAGTTTGTGCTTGGAAGTAATCCCTTGGTGCCAGGGAAGCTCATCCCCAGGAGTCAAGTCCCATGCTGGGGGGGAAGGTAATGCATTTATATGTTGAGTTTGGCTTAGAGAGAGGCCACATTTGATAAACAAGGACATTTCAGGAGTTACTCTTAGGCAGCTTATAATTCTAGACTAAATTTCCATTTCAAAAGTAAAGGTTCATAATTACATTCACAATTATCAAGGGATCGTCCATCCTCCTTCACTAGTTACTGCTTCTGTACTCAGGGGATTCTTGCTGTTCCATTAGAGAAGTGGCCGTGGCCCCCAGGATGGGAATTGGATATTCTCTTGGTTATTGTGAGAATCTCCCTGCTCATGACAATGCTCCATGAACACTTGAACACATTTATATGTCTTATATGTGTGCCAGGTAAACCTCCTTCCATGCATTGCCCATTGCTGATACCCCACACCAATGATCCACCACTGCCACAGATGTAACCCTTCTGTGATCCAAAATTTCTTCAGAAATGAAGCCAAAAAAATAATCAAATAAAATTAATAAGAAAATGAAATAACAATGTTAGTTTTTAAAGTAGCAAATAAAGTACAAAAATTTAAAATTTTGGAAATAACAAAAATAAAAATTATAAAATTAAAAACATTTTCGGCATTAGGTCTTTCATTACTGTAAGATCTGCTGTCTAGTATGTACAGTGACATTTTCTTCCATTAATTACTACAGTGTCTTATTTTTTCCACTTTGTCTTCAAAGAAGCTTTAGGGTACAGTAAAGTAACATACAAAATTATAAGGAAATACCATATACCAACATCCTGGATAAACAAAATGTAGTACATACATACAATGGAATGTTACTCAGCTGTAAGAAGGAACAGAGTGCTAAAACATGGGGTAACATGGGTGAATCTTGAGGACCATATAGTTGAGTGAAGCAAGCCAGGTATTGTAGGACAAATATTACATGACCTCACTAATATGAATTAAGCAAATTGAACAGACTCAGAGAGCTTGAGTCTGGATGATAGGTTTAGAGGCAATAGAAAGGGAGAAGAATGCTGTGAACCAATGCCCTTACACGCATAATCTATGATAAGTTGGAAGTGTGTAGTTGGGCATTGAAGGGATATGAAAGGAGGGTAGTGAAATTATTTGGTTGGGTGGTGCATATTTGATTGGTGGGTAGAGTGGGGAGGGGGGTTGGATGATCCATGAAACAGGGGGGAGGGCTGGAAGAGGGACAAAGTGAACACAGGGGATTGTTGGGTATGTGGTTGAAAGTACAAAATTGGGAGTGCTCTTATGGCAATATGACAAGGAATGATTACTGGTTTAGGGTGTTGGATGGAAAGGCATTTGGGACAGGGCACACCTGGGGCAGGCTTCTAGGGAGTGTGTGAGTGATCACTTTGTCATAATGTATTGTATCAGTGTGTGGAGACCCACATAATGAGTGGGAAGGAGCTGGACTCCTATTCTGGGGAGGATTGATATGTTCTCAAACAGAGGGGCAGGGGTCTCTCGAGAGCATGGGTGGTTCCTAAAAGGGGAGGATAACTAAAAGGGAGGTGAGGATTAACAACCACCATACCAAGGAAATGAGAAAGCCTACAATTGTATGCGAGAGAGTCCCATCCATCAGCTGTATGGGATGAAACCCCCTCTCAATTAGAAGTGGAGTGGACATCACCATCCCAGAATCCTCAGGATTGGGGAAGGAAATATGGACTAGAGTGGACTTACTGGTATTCTACAATAGACTTGTGATTCTAGCAATTGAAGAAATTACAGCATTGATTTGGAGGCAGTGGCCCCTGGAGACACTGGGGGAAGGGGAGGGAAAGATAGGTGTAATGTGGGGTTTTTTGGGGACTTGGGAATCATCCTGAATGGCATTGCAATGACAGATACATGCCATTATATATCTTCCCATAGCCTGCAGAATTGTGTAGGAGAGAGTGTAAGCTACAATGTGAACTATGGTCCATGCTCAATGGCAATGCCCCAGGATGCATTTATCAATTGCAATGAGTGTGCAACACTAATGAAGGATGTTGTTTATGTGGGAGGGTGTGGGGGTTGAGGGGAGTGGGACATATAGGAATTCCTATATTTTTTGTGTAACATTTGTATTATCTAAGTATCTTTTAAAAATGAAAAAAAATAAATTTAATAAATAAGTAAAAGATATTGCACTTATTTATTAAAATAAAAAAAGAATATAGGGGATTGCCATATACCCAACATCCTTCCACTTTCCCCTATTAATAACATTTTACATGTGGTTGCTACATTTGTTACAAATGATATACAATATTGAAACATTGCTACTAAATATGGTCAATGATTTACATTATGGTTTTTATTTTGGACCATACACCTTTATGAATTTTTATGAAATTTAACATGGCCTGCATCCATCATTACAATATCATGTAGAACAATAACATCACTCCAAAAATGTCCCATGTTCCATCTATTCTAAAACTCCTTTCCCCACTCCTCAGGTCCCACAGCAACCACCAAGCTTCAATTCTTGAAGAACAAGATTCATAGTTACTTGCAACAACATTAAGAGCTTGACATACTGGTCTGTCCTACCCTATTAGACACTGCCTCAGCTCTTGAGAGACTCCTGCCCCTCTATTTGAGAGCATAGCAGGACTCCCCAGGGTGGGAGTACAACACATTACTACTAATTATGTCAGTCTCCACAAAAAGATGCAACTCACTATGACACGATGAACACTAACACACTCCCTAGAAGCCTGCCCCAGGTGTACCTTCTCCAGCATGCCCCTCAAATTCAACACCCTAAACCAGTAACCCTTCCCTGCCATATTTCCCAAAAGAACATTCCCAACATTGTGGTTTCAACGAAATACTTGCAAATCCAGAGTTCACCTGCTCCAACCACCCCACACTTCCATCACTTCCATGGACAATCCAATCCACCCTCCCCACCTTCACAAACCAGCACCACCAACCCAATAACATCACTGCACCATTGGCATGCCCATCCATTGCAGAGCTACACCCTTCCTCCTTATCATTCATTTTGCCCATATGGGCATTGGCTCACAACCTTCTCCCTTTCTGTCTTCTGTAAAACTATATTCCAGACTCTAGCTCTTTGAGTCTGCTCATTTTCTTTAATTCATATCAAAGAGGTCATGAAATATTTGTCCTTCAGTGCCTGGCTTGCTTCACTCAACATAAGATCTTCAAGTTTCATCCATTTTATCCCATGTGTTATTACTGCATTTCTTCTTAAAAATGAATAATATTTAAATAGACTTTAAATGCAAAACTACTGTGAGAGACAAAGATGGAAACTATATATTAATAAAAGGGGTAATTAATTAAGAAGAGAGAACAATCATAAACATTTATGCACCTAACCAGGGCCTCTGAAAATACATGAGGCAAACATTGAAGAAACCAAGTGGAGAAATAAATGCATCTACAATTATAGTAGGGAACTTTAACACAGCATTATCACCATTAGACAGAACCTCTCAACAGAGAATCAATAAAGAAACAAAGACCTTGAATAATACAGTAGTGGATCTGGACCTAATAAACATATAGGAAATTATACCCAAATACAGCAGGATATACATTCTTCTTGAGCACACAGAGATCATTCTCCAGGGTAGGCCACAGAACAACTCTCAATGAACTCAGACAGATTAAACTTATATGATGTAATTTCTCTGACCACAATGGAATAAAGCTGGAATTCAGTAAGGGACAGAGAAGCCAATTAGGCACAAAGATATGGAAGTTTAACAACACACTCTTAGACAAACAGTGGGTCAAGGGAGAAATTGCAAAAGAAATCAGTAACTATCTTGAAATGAGTGAAAATGACAACACAATGTATCAAAACCTATGGGAGGCAGTGAAAGCTGTACTGAGAGGGATATTCATAGCCATAAATGCCTATATTTTAAAAAAAATAGAAAGAGCTAAAATCAAAGATCTAACTGCACACCAGGTTGACTTTGTAAAAGAACAACAAACTAACCCCCAAAGAAGTAGAAAGAAGGAAATAACAAACATAAGAGCAAATTGAAAATAAGAAAGTACTAGAAAAAATGAATGAAACAAAAATCTGACTCTTTTTGAAGATTAATAAAATTGGCAAACCCTTAGCTAGACTAACAATCGAGAAAAAGAGAGAATATGTAAATACATAAAATAAGAAACGAGTAAGGGGATATCATCACTGATCCCATAGAAATAAAGAGTATCATAAGAGGATACTTTGAAAAATTGTATGCCAACATAATGGATAATTTAGAGGAAATGGACAAATTCTTAGAAACACACAAGCAGCCTACTCTGAAGAAAGAAGAAATATTGATGAACTCAACAGACCAATTACTAGCATAAGATTGAAGTGGTCATCAAAAACCTCCCAATTAAGAAGAGCCCAGGACCAGATGGCTTCACAGGTGAATTCTACCAAGCACTTCAGAAAGAACTAACACCAATCCTTCAAGAACTCCTCCAAAAAATAGTGGTGGAGGGAAAATTGCCTAACTCATTCTATGATGCCAACATCACCAAAATACCAAAGTCAAAGATGCCATAAGAAAGGAAATCTATTTAGCAATCACTCTTAAGAACCTAAATTTTGAAATACTAAATAAAATATTTGCTAATCATATTCAACAACACATCAAATGAATTATACATCATGACCAAGTGGGTTTCATCCCTGTTATGCAAGGATAGTTCACCATAAGAAAATCAATCAGTGTAATACACCACATAAACAGATCAAAAGAAAAAAATCACATGATCATATCTATAGATGCAGAAAAAGCATTCAATAAAACACAGCACCATTTACTGATAAAAGCATTTCAGAAGCTAGGAATAAATGGAAACTTCCTCAACATGATAAAAGGTATATATGAAAAACCCACATATAACATCATATTCAATGGTGAAATCCTAAAAGCTTTCCATCTAAGATGTGGAACAAGACAAGGATGCATACTGTCACTGATCTTATTTAACATTGTGATAGAAGTATTCGCTCAAGCACTTAGGCAAAAAAGATATAAAAGGCATCCAAATTGGAAAGGAAGAAATAAAAATTTTAGTATTTGCAGATGGCATGATCTTATACCTTGAAAGCCCTGAGTAATCTACAACAAAGCTTCTAGAGCTTATAAATGAGTTCAGCAAAGTGGTAGGTTATAAGACTAATGTGCAAAAATCAGTAGCATTTCTGTACACCAATAATGAGCAATCTGAGGATGAAATTAAGAAAAAAATCTGATTTCCAATAGCAAAGTAAAAGAATCAAATACCTAGGAATACATTTATTTAAAATTGTAAATAACTTGTATGTATAAAACTATACAACACTGTAAATAACAGTGTTGGAAGACCTAAGTAAATGGAAGAATATTCCCTGTTCATGAATTGGAAGACTAAATATCATTAAGACATCTATCTTACCAAAACTGATTTACAGATTTAACACCAACTCAATATTCAGCATTTCTTTTTTTACTGAATTGGAAAGGCTAACTGTGAAATTCATTTGGAAGGTCAAGGTGCTCTGAATAGCCAAAGACACATTGAAAAATAAAAACAAATTGGAGTATTTTAAGGTATTGGCACAAGGATAAACATACTGACCAATGAAACAAAATTGAGAGTTCTGATATAGATCCTCACATATACAGTCAACTGATATTTGACAAGGCCACCACACCCATTCAACTGGGAGAAAATGGCCTCTTCAACAAATGATGTTTGGATAACTAGATATCCATATCCAAAAGAATGAGAGGGGAACACCATCTCACACGTTATAAAAAAAATAACTCAAGATTGAACAAAGATCTAAATATAAGGACCAAGACCCTAAAGATCTTGGAAGATAATGTAGGGAAGCATCTACAGGATCTTGTATTAGGAAACATTTTCATGAACTTTACATGCAAAGCATGAACAATAAAAGAAAAATAGATAAATGGGACCTCCTCAAAATTAAAAACTTTGGCACCTCAAAGGAGTTTGTCAACAAAGTGAAAAGGCATCCTACTCAATAGGAGAAAATATTACATAACCATATAGCTGATAGGGACCTAATATCCAGTATATAAAAAGAAATCCTACACTTTGAAAATAAAAAGACAAACAACCCATTTAAAAAATGGTCAAGAGATTTGAACAGACACATCTCCAAAGAAGAAACACAAATGGCTAAAAAGCACATGAAAAGATGCTCTACATCACTAGATATCAAAATTACAATGCAAATCAAAACTACAATGAGATATCATGTTACACCCATTAGACTGGTGGCTATTAAAAACCAGATAACTACAACTGTTGTAGAGGATGTGAAGGAAAGGGAACACTTATCGACTGCTGGTAGGAATATAGAATGATGCAGCCCTTGTGGAGGACTGTTTGGCAATTCCTCAGGAAGCTACCTGTAGAACTACCATATGATCCAGCAATCCCAATCCTGGGTATATACCCAAAAGAATTGAAAGCAGGGACATGAACAGATATATGCACATCAATGTTCATAGTGGCATTATTCACTATTGCCAAAAGTTTAAACAACCCAAATGCCCATCAACAGATAAATGGATAAACAAATTGTGGTATATACATACAATGGAATATTACCCAGCTGTAAGAAGGAATGCAGTATTAACACATGGGATAACATGAATGAATCTTGAAGACCTTATGTTGAGTGAAGTAAGCCAGGCACTGAAGGACAAATATTATATGATTTCACTGGTATGAATTAAGCAAATTGAGCAGACTCACAGAGCTAGAGTCTGGAAGATAGGTTTACCGGAGGCAGAAAGGGAGAAGAAGTTTGTAAGCTCATGCCCACATTGGCAATATAAATAAGGTGGAAGGGTGTAGCTGTGCAGTGAATGGGTGTGATAGTGGTACAGTGGTGCTATTGGGTGTGGTGGAAGACCTTGATATTAATGGTTGTACTTATGAAAATTTTCTTGTGAAATTGAAACTTAACCTAGTTTTATATATTGCCTAAGATTTACTTCCTGAAAACCTCCTTGTTTCTCAAATGTGGCCTCTCTCTAAGCCAAACTCAGCATGTAAATGCACTACGTTCCCCCCATCATAGGACATGACTCCCAGGAATAAGCATCCCTGGCACCAATGGATTATTACCAAGCACCAACAAGCAATGTATTTCAAAAAAGACCTAGATTTAAAACGGAGAAATATTAAATACAAATGAGTTTTTATGACTAAGAGATTTCAAAGTGACTTGGAAGGTCATGTTGCATTTAACCATGTTTCTTTAGTTATCACTCTGTGACAATTTCTCAGCCTTTCTTTGTCTTTCATGTCCTGGATAGTATTGAAGAGTATAAACTTGTTCACTAATTTTTTCCTCAATTTGGGTTTGTCTGCTTGTTTCTTATTATTAGACTGAGTTTATGGATTTGGGAGAAGAGTACAATAGAAATGATGTGCCTTCTCATCATAACATGGGATACATGTTGTCAATATGACTCATCACTGATGACATTTTCTTGTTTTCTTGGCTAAGGTGGTGTCATCCAGATTTCTGTACTGTGAAGATATCATGTTTTCTTTCTATACTCTCTTTACTACAACTGAGTCATTAAATCCAGGCACACTGGAGGGGAAGGGATTTAAAGTCCATTTTTTTATGAAGTAACAGTTACATATATTAATTTTGCCTTCATTTTATAAAGTAGTTGTGTTGTATATTAAAATCTTGGTTTTACTTTTTATATAATTCTTTGAACATGTCAACCTACTCTCTTCTGGTCTTCATTTTCAGTGATTATGTCAGCCATTAATCATCTTGATGTTCCTCTGAATGTGGTGAGATGGTTTCCTCTTTCTGCTTTCAAGACTTTCTCATTTTCTTTGGCTTTCAATATTTTAGGAATATTTTATTGTGGCAGTTTGATATTATTTATGACTTTCAAAAAAGAGGTATAGATTATATTTGTAAACTGGTCTGTTTCTCTGGGCATGATACATTTTGATTTAAATTCAAAGGCTTTATGCTTACTTGATTAAATCAAGATTAGATCTTTAATTCAACCTTGTCATGAGGGAATGCAGGGTTGAGTCCCCTCTCCTTTGGTAGACTATATAAATGGACACTCAATCAAGAAGACGTGAGAAGATATACAGGAATTTGGAGAACTCCACAGACATGGCAGAGAATGGAACTTGATCCTGTGGCCCTGGAGAGAGATAAGCCATTCACCTGAGAGTCTACAGCTAAAGAGACTAGAGCCCTAAGTAGCTAAGAAGGCCCAGAAAGAAACAAGCCCTCCAGCTTGTAGCTGAGATTGAAAGAAGCTGTGCCCATGAAGCTTTAAGAGAGAGATGAAGGCTGAACCCTTGCAGACATTGCCTACCATCTTGCTTCAACACACACCAACAGACTTTGGTGAGTAAAGTAACCTTGAGTTGGACTCTCTAGGGCCTTGTAACTGTAAGCTTTTACCCCAAATAAATACCTCTATAAAGGCCAACAGATTTCTAGTACTTTGCATAAGCACCCCTTTGGCTGACTTAATACATTTAACTATGGGTGGGCCTTTATTTTTAGCCTACTTTGGTTCTGTTTCTTTGATCTGTATATTGATATATTTCATCAGATTTGAGAAGTTAGGTGTCCATATTTCTTTTTTTAAAACTTCAAAGACCATTTATTTCTTTATTATCATATTTCAGGTCAGGTGGGACTACTCTGCTGATTTCACATGGGCTTGGCTTCAAGCCACAGGTTGAGTTCTTGTCTGCTGCAAGTGTCCTTTCTTCTCCAGTTAGTGTGCTTCTCAGGACAAGTATTTTTCATGCTGAATATAAATCTACAAGAGAACTTAGTGGCAACTTGTAATACCTCTTAAGACCTATTTTCAACCTGATACTCTTCACTTCTTCCCATATGCCACTGGCCAAGTCAAATATGAATCAGGTGAAAAACATGTACTATGCCCTTAATGAGAAGACCTTCACAGTCTCACATGGCAAAGGACAAAGATAAAACAGTGGGAGGAATCAGGAACAATTATGCAATTGACCACAATTTACTTGCTTACTTGTTTGTGCTCATCTTGACTTACTCAATAAAATTTTAAGTCTTATACATTGAATCCACTGCTTCTAAATTCACAATTTACATAGTACTTATCCTGCAAATGAGAGCAAAGGAAAACACTATTAATAAATATGTAATTGGCTCATACTGAGGCAAAAATATCACGAAAATAAGATTTCAGAAGCTTTAAGATGAATCCATTCCACAGCAATGCAGACATCCTTGTCTGTTTGGAGCATGGCAATATCTGTGTCTACAACATCATAGGTGCTCAGTAAACATTGGTCAAACAATGAGGCTTTGGCTTCTTTCTGAGGCAGCCTGTGGTATTCACATATAGCTCTAATTGCACATATTGCTAGTGATTCAAGACACGATCATTGTATTGTGACTATTTTTAAAATTCATAAATTACTTGATTTTTGCATGAAAAATATTCTTTTATTAAATGTCAATGCCATGTTTTCTTTATTAGAGAAGTGATGTGTTTCCAGAACAATCATGCATGAATTACAGAATTCCCATATACCACCATATGGTTAACAGCTTGCATTGGTGTGGAATACAGTATTTGTAGCATTTGATGAAAGCATATTTTTTATAATTATACTATTAACTAAGTCCATGGTTTAAGGTAAGTTTCACTGTTTATGTAGTGCAGTTCCATGGATTAATAAAACCATTTTTTCATTTTCCTACCATACATACAACCTAACAATTTCCCTTTTAGCCACATTCAAATATATGTTTCAATGCTGTTAATTATGTTCACATCACCACCATCCATTACCAAAATATTTTCATCATTCTGAATAGGAACCCTCTACATTTTAAACCTTAAGTTCTCTTCCTATTCCTGCCTCATCCTCTGGTAACTGAGATTCTAGATTCTGACATGGTAACTTTGCTTAGTTTAATTATATCATATCAGTGAGATCATACAATATTAATCCTTTTGTGTCCAGCATATTTCACTCAACATGATACCTTCAATGTTCATCCATGCTGTTGCCTGGGTCAGAACTTCCTTCTTTATACAACTGAATAATATTCCATTGTATTTATATACCATATTTTGTTAATCCATTCATTAGTTGATGGACTTATGTTGCTTCCCTCTTTTGGCAATTGTGAATGATGCTGCCAATAATATCAATGTGAAAATATCTGAGTACCTGCTTTTAAATATTTTGGGTATATATTTTATAGTGGGATTGCAGGGTCATATGGTAATTCTATACTTGACTTTTTGAGAAACTATCAAACTGTTTCCTACAGTGGTTACACCATTTTACATTTCCATCAGCAATGAATGAGCATTTTTATTTCTCTGCATCCTCTCTAAAACTTGTAAATTTCAACTTTAATAGCATTTATGATAGTTTGAAACTTTTGTTGATCCTAGAAAATTATGTTATAAGATCTAATACATTTTTCTGTGTGCAAAGAAGTTTGTTGGTTTTGATTGGGATTGTGTTGAATCTATTGTAGGTGGGGCATTTTGACTAAATTTCTTCACTTAAGGACATATGATTAATTTTTGTGACCCAGGGTGGGTCTTTACCTTCTTACTGGTGACCTTTATAAATGGGGGAAACATGCAGAGACACACAGAAGATCAGTGAGAAATGCCCAGAAGCTGAGAGAGAAGGCCTTAGAGTAAGATGCTGAAATAAACAGAATCCAGATATGAGATGAAGCCACTTTAGCCAGGAGCTGAAAGAAATGAGGCCCAGGGGAGAGGGGAGAGAAGAGTCAGTGCTGCCATGTGCCTGATCACCCACAGCTGCAGCTTGGGGAGAAAGCATCTCCTGATGATACCTTGATTTGGACACTTTCTTGGCCTCTGAACTGTAAGCTTTTAAATTAATCAAACTCCATTATAAAAGTCAACCCATTTCTGGTATATTGCCACATCCACTGTTAGCAAATGAAAACAGCAACCATTCTAATAGGTGTGAGATGGTAAATCACAATGTGATTTGGTTTGCATTTCCTTATAGTTAATGTTGTTGGGCATCCTTTTGTGTGCTTTCTAGCCATTTGTGTATCTTAGTTAGAGAGATATCAGTTGAAGACTTTTGACTATTTTATAATTGGGTCATTTAATTTTTTGTTATTAATTTGAAGGTTTTGTTTATAAGATTCTAGATATTAAACCTTTATCAGATATGTGGTTTCCAAATATTTTCTCCCATTTTATAAGTTGTCATTTTACTTTCATGATAAAACCCACTTAGAGGCCAAAGTTTTTAATTTCTTTGGTCAGTTTATCTATTTTTTTTTTTTTTTTTTACTTTTTCTTTCAGTTTAAAGACTAAGAAACTATTGCTAAACACAAGGTCTGGATGATGTTTCTCTATACATTCTTCTATAAGTTTGATAATTCTGCCTCTTATATTTAGGTTTTCATCCATTTTGGACTGATAAGGTGTGAGGTATTGGTCCTACTTTTTAAATTTTTTTTTTTGCAAATAGAGATCCAGTTTCCCAGCACCATTTGTTGAAGAAACTATTCTTTCCCAATTGAGTGGTCTTTGACCCCTTGTCAAAAATCAGTTGGCCACAAATGTGATGGTTGATTTCTGAGCTCTCAATTCTATTCCATTGGTCTATATGTCTGTCCATGTGGGAGTACCATGCCATTTTGATTACTATGGCTTTGTAATAAGTTTTAAGATTGGGAAATGTGAGTTTTGCAACTTCATTCTTATATTTCAAGATGGATTTGGCTATTTGGAGTTCCTTACTCTTCCATATCAATTTGATGGTTTGCTTTTCCTTTTCTGTAAAGAAGGTTGTTGATTGTGTTTGGAGTTGTGTTGAACCTATAAATTGCTTTAGGTAGGATTGACATCTTAACAATATTTAGTGTTCTAATACATGAATACAGAATGTCCTTCCATTTACTTAGGTCTTCTTTGATTTATTTTAGCAATGTTTTGTAGTTTTCTGTGTGCAATCCTTTAATCCTTGGTTAGGTTTATTCCAGATATATTTTTATTTTAGTTGTTCAGAAACACTACAGATTTATGGGTTTTCATTTTGTACCCGGATGACAACATCTGCAAATAGGAAAAGTTTGACTTCTTTTCCAATTTGAATGCTATTTTTTTTTTCTTGCCTAATTACTCTGGCAAGAATTTCCAGTACAATGTTGGATAAGAATGGTGACACTAGGCATCCTTCTCCTGTTCCTGATGGAAAGCTTTCAGTCTTTCACCATTAAGTAGAATGTTAGTTGTGAGCTTTTCATATATTCCTTTTATCATGTTGAACATACCATTGTAACTGGACAATGTTAACTCAGAGAGGGGATGCTTCATGATCTAGTCTCAAAAGACTGTGATCTGCTACATGGCAGATTGCAGAAGATCTCCAATTAACCTCCGGGTTCTCAGAGCTCAGAAGGTTATGTATTCATTTAATTACAATAAATTGTTCACATCTTTTTACACTTAATGCATGTTTCCTCAGTATCCGGCTCTGGGCTACTTCCTGAGAGTAAAACTGTGATCAAAACACAGCTATGCTTTGCTATAAGGTTTTTCCAGTTTAATGAAGTATGCAGACAATTAATAAAGCAAATGCAGTACATGGAGGTGTGCCATTATAGGGCAGGTCAAGAGGAGGGAATTCCCTTGCCTTGGGTATGGGGAGAGTCCATGTGGAAGGGAACAGTGAGGTGAGACCTTGATATCAAGAAGTTATCCAGTAGATACTTGTGGGATGTGGGAAAATCCAATGAAATGACCCAGTGGCAAGAATAAGTATAAAATCCTTAGGGAAAGAAGAAATTGTGAGAGGGGTGTTGGGAAGGATGATGCAGCAGTGGTGAGCGGGGCAAGGACAGACACATTGCAGAATAAGTGGAGATTTAGCATGACTGTCCAGCATTGAATGTACAATAAGGAAAAGCTGACTATGGCCAAACAAATTATTTTCTCCAGATTGGCAGGACAGCAAATCTCAATTTCCTTCTTTATCAAACCCAGAGTTACCCCAGTCATCCATAAGCATCTAGCTTAACCTAAGGCTGAGTACATGCACATAGGTGAACTGAAAACATGCAGCAGAAAGGAAAAGAATATTACTGCAGACAAAGAGGGACATTTAATTATAATAAAAGATCAATACACTAGGAAAATATGACTATTGTAATTATATGCCCACAAAACACCTGAGCCTCATAATACCTGAAGTAGATGTCCAACATTGCACAATAGGGAATGCCAGGCTACATACCCCCTCTAGAAGCTACAGGAAGGCAGATAGGCTTTCTGGGCCTAGGGAAAGCTGCAGGGCCATAGACATAGTGATGATCAGAGAGGGCAGCTTGAGAAAGGTGGCCCAGCCAAGTACCAAAGGAGTGGTGGGAAGCTGGGTAATCAATCCAATGAAAGGGTGCCCAGCTGGGCATGCAGGGAGTGGCAGACCATGGGGTAATTTGGCCAATGATGGCATGTCCAGATGGACACTAGACAAGTGTCAGACAGTGGTGAGATTTGGCCAGGGTAGGGGTGCCCAGACTTAAACTGGGGGAGCAGCAGGGCATGGGGCAATCAGTCCAGAAAGGAAGTGGCCAGATGAGGATGGGAGGAGTGACTAACAGTGGAGCAATCTGATCAGAAAGAGGGGAAATAACTAGGGGTCAGAGGCTTGAGAGGAAGGCTGGTATTTTTTCCTCTTTCCTCATCTGGGTACCTGTGGAGAAGTGGGCCATGGAGTGATTGATTCATAGGCATGGGTGGCTGGTGAGAAGGAGTCTAGCCAAAAGCCTGTGACTTGAGACAGGCATTTGTTTCCCTTTTTTTATTTCTTTCTTCTTTTTTACTTTTTCTTTTTTTCATTCTCTTTTCCTCTTCCTATTTTCTTTCTTCTTTTTCCTATTTTTCTTCATTTCTGTTTTCTGTTCCTGTTTTTCTTATCTTTTATTTTTGCTTTTTCCTTTATTATTATTATTTTTTCTTTCATATTTCTCCCTTTCTTATTTCTTTTATTTTTTTCAGTTAAATCCAAGCAACTTTAAAGATTTGTAAGTAGTGGAACCAAGTGTCCAAGAAGTCCTTTAATTCAAAGTCAAACAATAAAAAAACTCTAGGCAAGAGACATAAATTTTGCAACAGAATAAACCCATCAAGATAAACAGATGCCTAGACTTCAGCCAAAAATTAAAAGCCATATTAAGAAACAGTCAGACATGGCTCAGTAAAATGAATAAACTAAAAAGCAGAAGGAGATGCAGAATGTGGAACAACTAATCAAAGGGGTCCAAACAAATCTCCTAAATTAATTCCATGAGATGAGGAAAGAGATAAAGGATATTCAGAACATATTAAGAGAGCCTACTAGTTAGTGCAGGAAAGGCTTAGAGCATGAATTGAAATTAAAAAAAAAAAATATTCTTTTGGAAGCATGTTGCTGTGGGTGTATATATTTATTTAATAATATGCAGTATAGAGTGTACCTAGTAAGGGGTCCATTGTGTTCACCTGACTGGCAAAGGGGTCCATGGAACAGGAAAGGTTAAGAACCCCTGGCTTAGAGAGAATTGAAGCCTAGAACTTTACCTGAGGTTATTTGAGAGCTAACCCAGCTTTTCCCAGAGTGGAGAAATCAGTGTTTGCTTGTTTGACTAAGTAACTAGTGCATTTATTTATTATGTTTAAAAAAATGTGTGTTGATTGGATTGAGCAAGGTAGAAATTATTTTTAACAACTAGTGATGGGATTGAAAGCTCCATTAGAAGGAGGAATGGGAGGAATGAAATAGTTCCAGAAAGGATAAAAATTTGCCCAACGACATTTGCCATTAAGGGGATGAGGGAAAATTTGGTTTATAGCAGTGGAGGAATATACAGCTAAGTGAAGACATCTCTTATTTTTAAGATGCATTATATTTGAGCATGTTATTGTATTGATGAGAAAGATCCAGACCATCAACATCATTACCTTGCAACATTGTTCTTAAGACACAGTCATTGTAGCATGCTCTTTCTATTATTCAACCAAAGGGGTGCTGATGCAAAGTACCAGAAGTCTGTTGGTTTTTATTAAGGGTATTTATTTGGGATAAAAGCTTACAGTTACAAAGCCCTAAAGAGTCCAACAGAAGGTATCATAAGAGGTACTTCCTCACCAAAGTCTGTTGCCATGTGTTGGAGCAAGATGGTGGGTGACCTCTGCCTAGTGTCTCCTTCCTTCTGCCTCTTAAGGCTACATGGGCCCAGCTCCTTCAAATCTCAGCTGTAGTCTGGAGAGCTTGTTTCTTTCTGGGACTTCTCAGCTGCTCAGGAAACTGGTCTCTTCAGATACAAAATATCAGGTGAATTGCTCGACTCTCTCTAGGGCCCCAGGATCAATGTTCTCTCCTCTGCCATGTCTATGGAGTTCTCTCTATTCCTGTGTATCTTCTCCTGTGTACTCTTTATTGAGTATCCATTTATGTAGCCCACTAACTGGGAGGGGACTCAACCCTAAGTCATCCTAATGACATGGTCAAATCAAAGCCCTAATCTTGAATTAATCAAGTAAATCAAGTAAAACTTTTGAATTTAATACAATTAATGGGTATCATACCCAGAGGAACAGACCAGTTTTAAACATAATCAATATCTCATTTTGGAATTCATAAATACTATCTGTAGCAGTTTGACATTGTTTATGTATTCCAAAATTAGATATTAGATTATGCTTGTAAACTGGCCTGTTCCTCTGGGCATGATTAAATTATGATTAGAGCTTTGATTGGGCCACATCAGTAGTAAGTTGAGTCCCCACCAGAGAAAATTACATATAAGAAGAGTTATTGGGAGATTTGATGTGTAGCCTGGGGAAATAAAGACACGGAGACAGAAGACAAAAGGGAGTTTTGAGCTGGAGCCAGGAAGTAAACACACAGGAGAGAGCAGAGCAGTTGAACCCAGAATCAAGGGGGAAAGAGACAAAACATAGAATGCCTAGACAGCACAGCTGACCTTGTGGAGATAAAAGAGCAGCTGAGCCTGGAGAGAAACAAGCCCTGGGAGAGAGACAAGACTTATCCCAAACTACAGCTGATATTGGAAGAAGCTGGGACCACAGAGCCTTAAGATGAAGAGAAAGGCTGAACACCAGCAGCCATCTTGCTCCAACATGTGGCAACAGACTTTGGTGAGGGAACTAACTTACGCTTTATGACCTGGTAACTGTAAGATTCTAACCCAAATAAATACCCTTTGTGACAAGAAACAGAATTCTGGTATTTTGCATCAGCACCCCTTTTCATGGCTAATACAATATCAAACTGCCACACTCTCTCCAGATGTCTATTCACATGAAAAATATTATTTAATAGGTCTTATATGATGTGGCAGTTTGAGATTATTTTATGAATCCCCAAAAGAGAAATATTATGTTTGTAAATGAATGTATTCCCCTGGGCATGATAGCCTTTGATTGCATTATATTCAGCTGAGGGGCCTTTGATTAGATTACCTAAGATTGATCTAGGGCTTTTTATTGTACTACTTCAATAAGGTGGGACTCAGGTTGAGTCCCTGCCCCCTTGCTGGGTCTCATATAAACAGTCAGTCAGACAGCCACTAGAAGAGATAGCTCTGTCATTTTTTATCCTGCCATGTAACAGAATTGAGAAGGCTCAAACAGCTGAGGCCCATGGGAGTGCTCAGCCATTTGCTTAATAGCTTATAGCTGAATTTGAGAAGAGACCTAAACAGCTGAGAATGACATAAGAAGCCCTAAGAGAAAAGCCCTATACCAGCTTGCAGATGAAATGAGATAGAAAGTGGATCAGCTAGACCTGAGGAAGCCCAGAGGGGAAGGATAGACCAGGCAGAGATCACCTGCCATCTTGCTTCAACATGTGGCAGTTGACTTTGGTTAGAAAGTGCCTCTTACGGTGCCTTGGTTTCAACTTTTCACAGCCATGGAACTGTAAGCTTTTAACCCAAATAAATCCCCATTATAAAAGCCAACAGATTTCTGGTATTTTACATTGGCACCCCTTTTGGCAAATTAATACATATAGGTTATGCCAAAGAGCTATCCTTTGAAATTATTTTCAAAGTTTGACTGTATTTGTGGCTATGTTTGCCAATTACCACACTTTCTGTTTGCATCCTTTGCATTTGTATACTGTACTAGAGTCTGAGTGCTTTTATTTTTGTTTTTTAATTGCATTCATTCAATCAAAGTATTACAGGTTTTTCCACCAGCATTACTATTTACCATTTAATTATTTTATGTATGTATAGAGTAATTGAAAGAAATGCATGAAAGATTGTAAATTTTGTGTGATCAAGTCTATCAGTGTTACATTATTGCCTTTTTCTTCTTCCTTTTCAAATGTAGAACCTTTTTCTGTATGCTTTGTGTCAGTGAACTGCTTTTTATCTTTTTTAAAGAATTATTAAATACCTTTTCTAGCAAGGTGGCACCTGAAGTTTTGCTTGAGAACACCATGGCAGGGAAGGGAGGGATGGTGGGCGTGGGCTTGGGGTGGTGATGGGGTGGTTAAGGTTTCCAGACTCATGGAGGGACTGCTGGGAAGCCTGGGGCTGCATTATGCTGGCCTCTGTTCCTCAGATATTCCCATTCATAGCATTGGTTCCTATTTACCAAGGTTTAGGGGATGCCAGGTTTGGCACAGCTGTAGAGATGTTGAGGCACCTGGAGAGAATTTTTTGGATCAAAAAATCCCTTTGCACATTACCAAACAGCAAAAAAGTTTTTAGTTCTATTGTGAAACTGAAAGAATACAGCAGTACACTAAATAGCTTTTCTGTTGCAGCACAACTAAATGCTGTTTATTAAAATATTTGATGAGCAGAAGTTTAAATTACTCATTTAAAATTTTTAGGAAAGTGTTTGAAAGTACTGAATGCTTCAAGTGATTTAGTCTTCATATTGAACATTGCCTCTAGGAATATTTCAAATGACCACCATAATAAGCTCGTTGGGTGTTCTGCAGTTGTGGTTGAAGTTTCTGACCTGTGGGTTCATTGTAGGGTGGACAAGCTTGGCTATCCCTTGGGACCTTCAATTGTCAGGATCTTTAGGTCTTTTCCCTTGGACTACTCACATTCCCCAGAGAAGGCTCCCCTACCTAGGTGGTCTTGGCCACCATGATCTAGGAAAGAAGTCTGAGGTCTCAATATTAATCAGCAAACTTTCACTTAATCCACACATATTTTCAGTGTTGTTCCCCTCTTCTCAACTGTGCCTACTGATCCCCAGCTACCAGACTCTTTTCAGTCTTCTGCTAGGAGAGGGGTGGGGTGGCCTGTAGTGTGGGAGGGGATCCAGGGATCCAATTGCTTCTTGAGCTGACTTTCAGTCTGTGTTTACTCCTGCTTTCACTTTCCACTTCTAGATGTACTGGGTACTGCCAAATTCTAAGCCTTTTATTCTGTGATATAACTTGGATTGCCTTTCAGCATTTCCCACTGAAGTTTAGGATGTAACTTTTTGATCTGCTAAATCAGTTACCATTTGCCATTTGCTTTCCAGCTTCCAACATTTTGTTACGATTGTCTCCTGTCCTGTTCTGTGTCCCTGGAAGGTTTATGCCCTTAAAAAGCTCCCTGTGACTATCATTTCACTGCAGTTTGGAGAAGGAGCAGAGGCCAGAGCCACCATCCAGCCAGCCAGACTTTAACTGGTAGTATGTCCTCAGTTTCTAGCATATTGCTTAGCACATGATAAGTGGCCAAGAAATATTTGTTGGTTGAATAAAGTATTAATTAGCATCCTTATCTGTCCTATCTTTGGTAAGGAAATGGTGAGAAGCCCTTTAAATTGAAGTCTCCTTGGTTTTGATATTTACCATGTCTCAGCTTGCAGTTTACAAGCCCATCTGGATTATATGTTAAGCAATGGTTAGGAACCATGAATTCTTGTGACCTTGGACAAGCCAGTTCTGCTCTGGAGCCTTTGCCCTCTCTTCTGTAAAATGGGAATAATAACAACACCTTCTTAAAGTGCTTTGCTCAGTGCCTAAAGCTTAAGAAACTTTTGTCTTTGAGGGTACAAGGACTCAACATCAAAGCAACAATTCTTAGAAAATCAAGTGTTTTATTAACCTTAAAATTAGCCTGCACACATGAATTTTCTCATCTCATTCTAGTGATGGATTTTTATCCTCACACCTGTGGGATAAAAGTGCTCTTTGAAATGTAAGTTAACTCATCTGTAAGTGTTTGAAGCTCCAGATATTGCCCTGGATACATTCTCTCTCTTATTTCCTTTCAGTGTCACAGTTCCATATATGTTCAAGTGAGTTACTGTACACCTTATGCTTTTACTTGCTCTTCACCCATTTCTATCTGTCCTTCTCATGCTTTCCTGTAAATTTCTGTATTCCAGCCTGTTGATTCTTTTCCACAGTTGTGTCTCATCTGCTTTTCTACCCATATATTGAGTTTTTCTCTAGTAATTTTAACATCAGAAAAATTCCATTCGGCCCATTTCCTTTCTATAAGGGACCCATTCTCTGTTAAAAGTGAAAGCTTGCCTTTTATGTCATTAATGTATTAATTAATATTATTTGGGGGATCCAACAAGTAGCTTTTTCAATATAACTTTTTAAATAGGGAATTTGGAGTTTTACAGAAATTCATGCAGAAACTATGGACTTCCCAAATAACTCATTATTATCACCTTGCATTAGTGTGGTGCCTTGGTTACAATGGAAAAATATTAGTATAATTGTCCTACTAGCTATGGTCCATAATTCACATTGGTGTTCCCTCTTTGTGTTGTATAGTACTTTGGTTTTTAAAAAATATTTATTGTACTAACACATACATAACCTAAAATTCCCCCTTATAACCATATTCAAATAATTCATTGCTGTTAATTTTGCTCACAATATTGTATTGCTGTCACCATCATCCATTACCAAAACTTTTCCATCCCCCAAAACAGAAATGTTATATCAATTAAGCTTTAAGTCTCTATTCCCTAACCTTATCCAGCCCCTCTTAAATTATATTATAGTTTCTGACTCTATGAATTTGCTTAGTCTAATGACTAATCGATGATCAATGAAATCAATGAGATCTCATTGATCAATGATCAATGAGATGATACGATCGTTGTCATTTTGTGTCTGGTTTATTTCACTCATCACGATGTCTTCATGGTTGATCAATAGTGTCACATGTATCAGAACTTAATTCCTTTTTTAAAAAATATATTTTTATTACAGAAGTTGTGAACTTACAAAACAATCATGTATATGCATATAATTCCCATACAGCAACCCTTCACCAACACAGCACACCATTTTGGAACATTTGTTACAGATGATGAGATAATATCATTAGATTATTACCACTAACTATGGTCCATATCACATATTTGGCATATTTTTCCATACATGCTATTATTAAAAAAGTATATCTTTGGCATTGATGCAAGAATATTACAGTATTGCTGTTAACTATAGTCTATAGAGTGTTAGGAATGTGGAGATCATAGGATAAACTTCATTCCTTTTTATGCTGAATAATATTCCATTTCATGTATATACCACATTTGGTTTATCCATTTAACTGTTGATGGACATTGGGCTGCTTTCAACTTTTGGCAAATGTTCATAAGGCCACAATGAACATGGGTGTACAAAAATCACTTCAAGTCCCTGCTTTCAATTCTTTTGGTATATTTATAAAAGTGAGATACCAAGGCAATATGGCAATTGTTTATGGTAATTGTAACTTTCTGAGGAACCGCGAAACTATCTTTCAGTTTGGTCATTTGTATATCTTCTTTGGAGAAATATCTATTGAAGACTTTTGTCCATTTTTAATTGGGTTGTTTGCCTTTCATTGAGTTGTAGGATTTTTTATATATTCTGGATATTAAAGCCTTACAGGATATGTGGTTTCCAAATATTTCCTCCCATTTTGCAGGGTGTTTTTTTTTCTCACTTTCATGATGAAATCCTTTGATGCATGAATGTTTTTAATGTTGATGAAGTCTACATTTTTTATTACTGCTCATGATTTTGGTGTAAAGTCCAAGAAACCATTGTTTAACACCAGGAATTTTAGAATTTTGGTTCTCATGATTAGGCCTGTGATCCATTTTGAGTTGATATTTGTATACAGTGTGAGGTCAGGCTCCACCTTCATTATTTGCACATGGACATCCAGTTTTCCCAGCAACATTGGTTGAAGAGACTGTTCTTTCTCCATCAAATGGACTTGGCACTCTTGTAAAATATCAGATAGCCATAAATATGAGGGTTGATTTCTGAGCTCAAAATTTGATTCCATTGGTCTATATGTGTATCATTTTAACAGTACCATGCTGTTTTTATTACTCTGCCTTGTAATAAATTTTTATATTAAAATTTGTAATAAGTTTTAAAATATTGATGTGTGATTCCTCAAACTCATTATTCTTTTTCAAGATGACTTTAGCTATTTGGGGTCCCTTACCCTTCTATCTATGTTTTTAATTCTTCTTTTTTCTTTTTTCAAGATGGCTCTTGCTCTTCAGGGCCCCATATACTTCCATATCAATTTAATGATCGGCTTTTCCATTTCTGCAAAGAAGAGTGATGTAATTATTATTGGGATTGTATTGAATTTCTAAATTGCTTTGGGTAGGATTGACAACTGAAGAACATTAGTCTTCCAATCCATGAATATGGGGTTTCTGTCTATTTATTTAGGTGTTCTCTGAATTCTTTTAGCAATGTTTTATAGTTTTCTGTGTAGAAGTCCTTTAGATCCTTAGTTAAATTTATTCATAGATATTTGGTTCTTTAAGTTGGTATTGTAAATGGAAGATTTTTTCTTGATTTCCACTTCTGACTATTCATTAATAATGTATATAAACACGACTGAATTTTGCTGGTTGATCTTGTATACTGCCACTTTGCTGAATTTGTTCAAGTAGTTATTTTGTAGATTTTTAGTGACTTTCTATATATAGCATTATGTCAGCTGCAAATGGTGAAAGTTTTATTTCTTCCTTTTCATATTGAGTGCCTTTTATTTCTTTTATTGCCTAAGAGCTATGGATAGAGCTTCTAGTACAATGTTGAGTAACAATATTGACAGTAGGCATCCTTGTCTTGTTCCTGATCTTAAAGGGAATGCTGTCACTCTTTCACTATTGAGTATGTTGTTAGCTGTGGTTTTCTGTAATGTCTTTTATCATCTTGCAGAAGTTTCCTTCTTTACTATTTTTAAAGTGTTTTATTCAAGAAAGGATGCTGGATTTCCTCAAATGATTTTGCTGCATCAATGAAGAAGATAAAGTGTTTTTGCCCTTCATTTTGTTGATGTGGTTTATTAACTTACTTTTTTTTCCATGTTGAACCATGTTTGCATATCTGAGGAAAAAATCCACTTGCTCATGGTATATAATACTTTTTCTATTTAGCTATTTACTTAATTATTCTTTATTTACACTCCTTTTCCCCCAGATGGTTCTCTCATCTGTCTGCTCATTGTTTGCTCACCTCCAGGAAGCACTGGGAACTGAACCTAGGACCTCCCAATGAGAGGCAAGTGCCTAACGTCCTGAGCTACATCTGCTTCCCTGTATAATACTTTTGATGTACTCTTATATTTCATTTGTAAGGTTTTTTTTGAGGATTTTTATACCTACATTCATAATAGAAATTGCTCTGTAATTTTCTTACAATATCTTTAGCAGGTTTCACCATGGAGAAGATGATATAAAATCTGCCACCAGGTGGCACGAGAGAAGCACCACAAGCAGCAGCAGGAAGGATGTGTGTCTCAGGCCACTGCGGGTATGCAACTAGGCTCCTGGCACCATGCTCAGTCCCAGTCCATTTCGGAACATGTCGCTCAGACAGGGTTTGTCTGAGCTCATCCAGGCAGGCCCAGAAGCCTGCCCTTTGGATGCTGACTTCCTGGCATGACCCAAGTCTGACAGCTGAGGGGACTTGGAACATATTTCTAGTTAAGCTTGGGCTTGAGCTTGGTCTGGGGGCAAAGAATGGAAAATTTTTTCTGGAGTCTTGAGTGATGCACCAAGGTAGTGGAATAAGAAAGGCAGCACTGAAGAGGAATAAGAAAGGCAGCACTGAAGAGGGAAATCATCTGGAGGAGGGTCTGGGCAAATGTTGGGACTGGTGCATGCATTGAACAGGTATGTACCCTCTCATGTCATCCAATAATCACTGTGGTTTGAATGGCCTTGCAGGCCATCAAGAGGAGAACAAGGGTCCTGGGCTGGCTAAAGCTCCCCTGAGCCCTTTGTAAAGCCCAGGCCGGGCTTGGACCAGGACCACAGAAAGCTGGGCCTGACTACAACTTCAACACCAGGGTAAATGAGGGAATCATAAACCAGCCTGCCGCCCCGCAGAGATAATACGGGGTGACAGGGGTACAGGTGGGAGGAGGGACAGATCCCATTTGATTCCCTAATAGAAAGCATATCCAAGTGGAGAAAGTGAAACTAAAACCTGTGGCACCAGTTAAAAAAAGAAGCACCACATCTAAATGGAACAAGCTGATGAGATCAGTCCCAGCACAGACTGAAAGTGAACACTCAATGTCACAAGGAAGGGTAAACTCATGTCAACAAACCGAGATGCTGCTTCAGCGTCAGACAGGACAGATGCAGACAGGGGTGGCCTGAAACATTAGCTGGAGAACATCCACATTTATACGGGCACGTGGGTAGTATAGACTGATAAGCCGATGTCAAAGGAGTGCTTTCATTGTTCTCCTTCCATGAATCCGCGGATATGCATGCAAAGAGAAATGCATTCCATGAAGGTGGAGAATCAGTGGCGGGACTGAAGGAAGAGGAAAACCGCTGATGGGAGAGGGTGCGGTTTCCATGAAAATTGTTGGACAGGTGCACATGGTCCCTGGGAAGCCATCTGGATGGAGGGATAGGGACCAAGGTCAGGTCGGGCTGGCTGGTTTGACATGGGCCCTGCCAGGGAGTCATGTGTGTCACGCAGGAAACCTGGTTCAGGTCCTACCAAATTCCCCTCACACCGCATTTCCTAACTCAGGTTGCTGACCTGCCCTGGCCCTGCAACTGGAGGTCTCCTCCTCTCTCTTCCTTCCACTGTATTGTCCACCCCACCACTGCCCCACAAACCCCACCCTCACACCCTAATCTTTGGAATGTTGAAGCCACACCCATACCCAATAGGGAAAATCGTTCTGTAGGGTAAAGAATGAGATAGCACTAATGACTTACTAGAATGACAAGAATTCAAAATCAGATCATACCTATGCATGGCTGGTGAGGATGAAGAAGCACAAAAACTCACTCCTGGCTTGTAAGAATGTGAAAAGAATGCCAATTTGTAAGACAGATTCACGATGGCTGGCAAAGGTGAACATGGTATAACCATATGCCACTAGACACTACACACCTAGTTTTTTGTCCAATTTGTTTAAAACCTGATGTCCACACAAGGATCAACACATAAATATTTGTAACAGCTTTATTCTCCATTGCCAAACAAGGCCATATCATCATTCAATAGGAAAATATATAAGCATCTCTGCTCCATGAAAACATGGAAGGCTGGGGCCAAAGGGAATGAGTTGACATGCTGCAGACATGGATGAATCTTCAATTCATACTGCTAAGTGAAAGAAGGCATCATGAAAAGAATACACAGAGTTGGAAGCATGGTTTTCCTTTTGTCTGATGCTAATAGCCTACCCCTCTGTTTTCTAAAGTCAGGTGATAGCTGGAAAAGGTGCTTATTAAAAATTTCTTTACTTAAGCAGCTCTGAAAATTCTAATACACTAAACTGGTTTTCTATTAATCTAAATTTATGTTTAAACTTTGTACTCATTTCCCTGAAGTATATTAACTAGACCCTCTCAGTTTTGCTTACAGGAATAAGGTAACATCTCAAAGCAAAACCAGACACAATAGTATAAACCTGTAACTTTTCTCAGAAACAGAAAGCTTGATATACTTGAGCAGTTGGCTGAGAGAGGAGCCATGGAGACCTTGTACCTGCACAACAATATCTAAATTGTAGTTTATTGGCTGTTGAAACCAAGGACATGTTAGACATGATTGAGACAAAGCAGGACTGAGAAATTGCATGTTCCCCCTCACAAGACCCCTGGCATCACTTGTTTTTATTTTCCCCTACACTTCTCCTTTGCTTATAAAAACCCTAGTTCCCATTTTCACTTTGAACTGGTTTTGGGAAGATTCTCCCAGATCCTTTCTTGTGCACTTTCAATAAATCACCTTTGCACTAAGAGACATGTTTGTCCTTTGTGGTGCTAGATCAGGTGGTCCCTTATATTGGAAATAGCCATCCTCATGTTAACACATGGAGGGAAGAGAAGATGCAACCCAAGTGCACAGAGGTCAACCAGGTTCCAATAACAAATGGTAAAGGTAGCAGTGGGTGGACTAGACTGGTATCTGGCATGGATGCACCCTATATCTCCAGGATATCTCCTCAGTGAACAACACAGGGATGTCTAACTCATAAATTTAGAGATAATGCATATATGGAAGAAGTTAATATGGAATAATTATATTCTATAAATGGAATCATTCATAATAATAAATTCATGTAAAAAAAACATAAAAGTAGAGAAAACAAAACAAGTCGATTCAATGACAAATATTAAAGTGCCAAGTGTAAACTGACTAAACCACTTACTAGAAACTTGATGTGAAGTGAAAATTGACTAAATACTGTAAGGAGAAGGCTGTCATCAGCATGAATTAAAAAAAAAAATAGATTTTTCTTTCATGTCAGTCAGGACACAAAACGTTTTTTTACAAAAGGAGTTGGGTAAAGGTATACCACACAAAGATAGAGCTCAAGAAATCTGATGCAGCTCAATGAACATCAGATAAGGGATACTTGAAGCAGGAAACATCACCAGATGTCAGGGGGATGGTTCATAAAGATAAAGTGTTGAATCCACCAGCCAGAGTACAGCCTTGCATCTCTACGCACCCATTGCCATAGCCTCAAATTTTGTGTGAGAATAAAGGGAAGACCTGATAAAAGAAATAGGTAAATCCAAAACCTTAGTGTTTGACTAACACAACTCTTTTAAAAAATGTCAGAAAAAGCAAGCAACAAAAGAAAGATAGAAAGGGAGGTAGGAAGGAAGGGAGGAAAGAAAGGAGGGAGAAAGAAAAAAGGAAAGTAAGAAAACACTTAGTAAGTATACAGAGATCAAGAACAAGACCATTAAAACCTTCACTACTCACAAGGATAGATTTCTGTTGTTTCAAGTCTTCCTGGAATGTGGCTAACATCACCTATTTGCTAGGTCAAAACAATTCTCAACAAATTTCAAATAACTAAAACAATATAGGGCATGTTCAAAGAATATCACTGAATTAAAATAGAATTCAACCATAATGAGATTGCTACTAGAAAACCCCAATGTTTAAAAACTAAGCTGCACATGTTTAAATAAGCCAAGAGTCAAAGAAGAAATGATAAAAATTAGAAAATATTTTGAACTCAATGAAGTGAGTCTATCAAAACTTGTAGGATGCCAGATAAATCAGTGCTAAGAAGGAAATTGATAACCTGCTAAAGGAACTTGAAGTTGACCTTCAAGCCCTGGGTTACAAAACAGGTTCTGTTAAAGAAGCCCAAGGAAGGAGCAAGCACTTTCCCTCAAGGCAGTCAGACATCAGGATGCACAGCTTGGAGAAGGAGACTGACAGGAAATAGGAAAAAAGAGAGGCCTAAGTCTGAGCAATGAGTTTTGACAAGTTACCTTCTGTCTCCATTTTGCAATATGCAACTCACCTGACAACTGCCATTCCTTGCCCCTCTTTTTTTCTTTCTTTCTTTTGACCATATGTTCCCAATTACCCACTTCCCAGCCCTAAAGTTTTGGACCACTAAATTTTACTCAATGCTGCCCAAATCAAGATTCTTTGGTGAATAAATCTCACTTCTCTTTGCAGTAGCAGTTCTTTTGGCAAATTTCAAAGGAAGATTTTAATAGGGAAGATCAAAATGCAATCACCTCTGCTTCCTTCTTAAGAATTAAAAAACTCAAAAAGCAAAACGAAAGATCATAGAAGGCAATCAAAGAAAGAACAGCCATGAATGAAAGAGAAAATAAGCACATCATAGAAACAAATTAAACTATAATCGGATATTAAATATATAAATAAAATGAATAAAACAATAGTGAAACTGATTATGGAGGAAAAAATTAACTTAATTGTGTGTTAAACCAGACATATTCTCTATGAGCCTGCAGACACCAACAGGATATGAAGAACTGTATGAAATACTGAGGCCTACAAATTTTGAACACAAAGATCAAAAGGTACTAGGTCTGAAAAACCAGCATACACTCACACACACAAATCATGAAATGTCAGAAATTCCTGGTTAAAAAATTGAAGCCATTATTTAAAAAAATCAAAACACACTATAACCCACAAAAAAACTTTCTAGAAAAAAAAAACTACACTCTCAGTTTGATGAAATATTCCACTTAAGGAAGAAAAATCACCTCAATCACACAAATACCATCAGACAGGAGAAAAACAGAGAGCACTTTTCTGTTTCTCTGATGAGGTGAGGCTGGCATATCACTGAGACCACCGTCAGACCAGGACATTATAAAAAAAAAATCATGACCCTCTATTTCATAATTAAAGATATCAACATTTGAAAAAAAAGATAGAATTCAGCCCTCTATGAAAATGTAAGACACCAATACCAAGTATGATAGACTAAAATACACAAGGGTGGCTTAGCATTCTCAATCACAATAGGCAAATGATCCTGTGAACAGAACTAGAAAGGGGGAAAATAGGAGCATCTAGAAAAGATACGAGAAAAAGTATTTGATAAAATTGAACATTTATTCATAAAAAGCAAAAAAAAGATAAACATTCATTTCATATCCACTGGAATGGCTACAACTACAATAAAAAATGACAAGTGTTGGAGAAGTTTTGGAAACAGATACAGGAACACTTGTTCACTGCTGGTGGGATTGTAAAAAGGTGCAGGCTATCCCTGTGGAAGACAGTTTGGCAGATCCTCAGGAAGCTACACAAGGGTCAACTACCTGCCCTCTCCCTTTCCACCCCCTGTCCAGTATGTCCAAATCGGCCCCTAGCCCCCGACTACCAACCCACTCCACCACCCCACTCCTGACCACGGAGCCTGGGCCTTCAGGGCCCCATCCCTACCCCAATCCTGGCAGGCCCAATGCTCGCCCACACCGAAGACAAAAACCCCCTTCCCTAAATGGGCCACACCCAACCTGAGGACACATGACAGTGTCAACCTTGTAGGCCTTAAAACCTGCACAAACTGCCAGTGAGCCTGACGGCTCGCATCTCCAATCCAGGGCTCCCCAGCACAGTCCGAAACTGTTCTCCACTGAGGAGGGTTTTGGAAAATATCTTGGGGGCCCATTGGGTGCTGGCAGGGACATTTTCTGCCTCAGAGACTCTCCGGGGACCCGAGTGGACTTGGAAAGATTTTGATCATGGCCAGGGCCAGGCCACCCTACCAGGATGTTCAAGGCTGGCAAAGGCCTGCAGAAACCTGTCCCAGGAGGGAGGGAGGGAGTGGGAGGGGCTAAGGGGCTTGGAAAATGGGTGGAAGCACAGGCAGGAGGGGACATGTGCCTGTTTGTTTCCTTTTCTAGGGTGGAGTGGGGGTGGGGTCCAGGCATACATATGTTTTCATCTTCTTTCCTCTTTTGTAAACGAAGCTCATCTCTACTTCTGGAATCACATCAAATGACAGGCAGGTTGGAAAAGTGAAACTAATAAAATCCAAGGCTGAGCTCCCAAACACCCCCAATGGGGGGATGTGGCTAGAGAGGAATGCCATGCTCAGGGAGGGGAGCCCCTCAGTTCTCCTCTATGGAAAATCATAACTTCCCTTGTCTTGGATCGCCAGACACTTCATTTAGTTTCTCAGTACAAGGATAAAGACAATGAAAATAAATAACCACAGTGGTTACCGATAACATTCTTGATGAATGACGACAAGGTCTACAACAACTGTAAATGAACAAATTACTCATTAATTCATTTGTACATTCATGATATGAATGATTAGCCAAAGGGGGATGGGAAAATGGAATACAGATGACTCAGTGGAAGGGACAGCCCTGCTCTGGCCATTGAGAACAGAAGACCCCTTCCCACAGCAGGGCCCATCCCCTCACCCCACCCATAATACACTAGCACATGTGCAACAGCCCTCTCCTACAACCACTGGGGACATCTGGATGACCATCAGGGCATCTGCATGAACAGCACATTATGCAGCAGAATGGATTTGAATGCTGGGACAGGGACACACTTGGGTTGCACTTCCACACATGCTCCACAGACTTGAACACCAGCAAACGGTGACAAGGCCTAAGGGAAATATTTGTTCTTGTGAAGTCTACTCCTCTTGCCAACAGGCCATTTCAGACTACCTCCCTTCTCTCTTGAGGATCTGAGTGGGCAGAGCAGAGTGTGAGGGAGGAGAAAGAGAGAGAAAGCAAATAACAGCCTTCATATACATCCTCAATTCCCAAATTTATAGGCTTTTCAACACAGAGCTCCATAATTCAGCTCTCAGATACTCAAACAATTTTTCACCCAAACCCTTCAGAACCTTTCTCACACTGAGCCACAAATAATGTTGCCCACATATCCCCATCTCTGACCCTTCAGACCCGAATGGTAATCTCCTACTGGTCAAGATTCATTCTAATACCATATCTATAGCCCAAGCAGATGACACCACACTGACTCCATCTGTTCCTTCTTCAGTTCACAAGACCTTTGGGATTTCTCTGGAAGCATTGAAGCATCAGGGTTGTTGAATGTTTAACTGATAACAGGTAGACCTTGCTTCTTCAATACCCACATTTTGAAATACCCACTAATTTTATAAAATGGACACTATAGTTACCACACACTCCTTAAATACATGCAAATGGGTACATTATACCCACACAGATTCTAGATGACTACACACAAAATCTGACTACATACAATACCTGATGGCATGCATCTATATTCTGATGATCCATACATTTCCCCACCTTCACAATCGAAAGTTTCCAACAATGACCACATCTGAGTAATTTTAATTGGCCTGTCTTCAAACAGCAAACAATAACAACAACAATGGCATATAATCACAAAAATACCTGGATGAGTTATTTTAGAACAATCAGTGCAAACTTGTAGGGTTACAGTACCTGTTAAAAGGGAAACCATGATGAGAGTGTCACATTTATAAGGGCTTTCTTCCTGAGTCATTTGGCAATTTTCATGTTCGGTATAAAGTCTCAGAAAGAAGAGACTTTCTTTGTAGACTATGGAGAAATATACTGGCATATTTGTAGGAACAATATGCAGACTTCTCATTCCAGGTAAGATGTAGGGAAAAAAGCAAGACAACAACTAAAAAGAGATTTATTATAAGCTATTCTTTAAAGATCACAGTGTTGTGCAAACTGAGGTGAATTGATGAACTAGGAATCCAAAAAAGTAAAAGCCTTTGTTAAGAGAGAGAAGATCACCAGACATTCTCACAAATGGGGGAATTTGCTTAGTTTGGACACTGAGAATAATAGGCAGAAAGACACTAGTAGGCAATTACAACAATCAGATGGTTATGTGGGCTGGAATTAGGTGTAGAGATTGGGTTGAAATCTAGTATGTCTTGAAATAGTGGATGATTTACCCACAGGTTATTAGTTGGGGGCTAGAAAAGAAAGTGTAATATCTCATATAATACAAGTGTTCTTTGAAGATAATTTCCAACTGCAAGTGTCTGCAATAAATTCATAGAAGACTAATCATAAAGGCATGAAGGTTTGTCTGAGTTTAATCAAAGCAATAACCAAGCCAGAATGGACATCAATTTCTGATTGAAGACAGTGATGAGCCTTCCCTCATTCTGCCTAAGAAAGAATAGCCAATCTCATCAGAGAAAATATCAACTAAAATTCTCTTTCTCTTTATTAGACAATGTCTGATATACGATACAATCATCTGTGCAAATTGACAGGCAATATGATGAGGAATAAAGAGAAAAATGACAAGATGAACAATTCTGCATATATTTTGAGAAGAGGGAAGAAAACTAATGTAGAATAATTACAATTATGTTACATAAATTTGAGAAAATTGCAAGAGAGGTCTGAAAAGATGGAAAAGTGGAACAGCTGAACAACTACCAAACTGTCATGCATGGTTAATCCCAATGGATGTGTTTAACACATGTCACAATTAGAAGAAAACACTAGTGAACTTGAAGATATTTGTGTATAAAATATTCTAACAGAAACTACAGAAGTAAAATGGGGAATGAGGGAAGCATTGCATTATCTTTTGAATTAATTACAAACAACAAGCATCTCTCTTTTCCAATGTGTGAAAGAAAGATAAGTATCAATTGCTAATGAGTACAAAGATCAAGACTTCTCTTGCCATACTGTCAGTGGATCCCCACCATTTTCTTCCCTAGCTTTCTGGATGTGAGTATAGAGTCTGGGATCACTGGCAGTTGGTGACTTGGGGATTGATTATTGTTTTGTCTAGAAATGTTCAAGATAATATTCTCATGTTTTCTGATGTCTCAGATTTGTCAAATAGTGCTATTTCTGTCCCTAGAAGGGAAAGTCTTTCATGAATACTTAAATTATGTTTATATGGCATTAATAAAATGGAACACTTCACACACCTTCAATATTTTTCCTCGTCATTTTTCACTGTGATCGCTCTGTCCTTGTTGAAAAAAACCTTTGAAAATAAAATTCTAATGGCTGGAATTACACATTGCATTATTCTGGGTTCTGGGGAATTTTTATGCCAACATACACATTATTCTCCATGACTGACTTTTTTTCCATAACTTTAGTGGATTCATTTTCAATTCCATAATATATTTTGTTGGCAATATTGAATGGCATTTTAAAAGGATGAAAATGTATGTACCACCATACTCTACTTATAAAATGCAAGTAATTATTCATGTTAATTTCATCCTTTCCATTTCCATATACATTAGAATATTAAGATAATAAAAACATTCAATTTTGCATTCTAAGAGTTTCAGTTTATATTTTATAATTTTTAATTTATTCAAAGTAATTATCAAATTGATCAAATCTATGTGTTTAGAACTGCAATAAAAAAAATCTATATCTTGACCAACTTCAAATTTTAAGTAACAACTTTTACTGCATACATATATGGAAGTACTATTCTACTGAGTTCAATCTGAAATTTTATTTCCTACAGAATTCTGCTTTAAATATTTCCAAACAATAATCCTACATTGTTTTTCTTAATCAATTTCAACACTAAGTTTCTTCTTTTGAAAATTTTGTATTCTTTGATGGATTTTTAAATTATTTTTTTATTTTTAAAGAAGCTTTAGATTACATAATTGTTATATAAAAAATATAAGGGATTCCCATATGACCCACTCACACACATTTCAACATCAACAATATCCCTCATTAGTGTGGTACATTTGTTACACCTGAGGAATACATCTTGAAGCATTGCTACTAACCATGGATTACAGTTTACACTATAGTTTAAACTTTGTCCCACACAATTTTGTAGATTATGACAAAATATATAATGGCCTGTATCTGTCACTACAATGACATACAGGACAAGTCTAATGTCCCAAAAATGTCCCTATATTACACCTATTCTTCCCACTCCCACCCCTCAGAACATCTGGTGGCCAGTGCATTATATCAATAAGAATTTTTCCATTGCTAAAATAATAAGCCTATAGTAGAATAACAGTGTCTACTTTATTCCATTGTTCATTCCCCAATCTTGAGGATTTTGGATGGTGATGTCCACTCTGCTTCTAACTGAGAGGGAGCTTAGAGCCTATGGGGCAGATGGATGGAACTATATTGCTTGCAGTTGCAGACACTCTCTGTTCCTTGGGATGGACAATGTCCATCATCATCTCCTTGTAAGTTGTCCTGGCTGAGTCAAATGAACTGGAAAGTAGGTTTTGCTACTCTCCTGGTACTCAGAGCCCAACTGGCACATGGATGGATTAAATATTTCAGTCTCTGGAAATATATTTGTCAAGTACACTGCTAATTATAGGTTCAAGTAAAAGGGACAGAAGAGCCATGAGTAGAGAACACATAAATGAGTCTAACTCTGTTATATTGGAAAGCATAAGTTGCAAATTAAAGGCCACTGACAAGGTGCTGAATTCTTGAGCTGTCTGCCCTGCTTTTAGTTTCTGGATGTCTCTAGAGCCCTCAGGATTCCTTCCCATGCATCCCCCATCACTGAAACCCTGCATCAGTGATCCTCCCCTGCTACTCTTGTGACCTTTCTGTGATCCAAAACTCTCCAAAATTGAATCTAATAAATAACAAAATAAAATTAATAAGAAAATGAATTTAAAAAAAACAACAATACAATACAAAATATAAACATTTTGATATAATACAAAAATAAAAATAAATTTTTTACACCTTGTGTCTTTCATCACTGTAAGATCTGTTGTCTTGTATGTACATGACATTTTCATCCATATATTCCCACAGTGTCTTATGTTTCATTTTATGTTCAAAGAAATTATGGGACACAGAAAAGTCACATAGAGAATATAGGGGATTCACTTATACCTAACACCCTCCTCCTTTTTCCCTCTCCCTTGTTAATAACATTTTACATATGGATGGTACATTTGTTACAATTGAAGTGCAAATTTTGAAGCATTGCTAATAACCATGGTTAATGAGTTACATTATGTTTTATATTTTGGATCATACACTTTTATAGGTTTTGACAAAATTTGAAGTGGCCTGTATACATTATTGCAAGATCATGCTGAACAATGCTAATGACCTAAAAATGTCTTATGATCCACCTAGTATATTCTTCCCTTCCCTTCCCCTCAGAACCAATGGTAACCACTAAGTTTCAATTATTGAAGAATAAGATTCATAGTTACTGGCAATAAGGGTTTGATATATTGATGTGTTTTCTTTTATTGGGTATTACTTATGTTCTTGAGGGAGTCTTGTCCCTCTAATTAAGAACAAAGTAGGACTGCCTAGTATGGGAGTTTGATATTTTGTTTATTGGGTGGGACTTTACCCACTGATATAACACACTGTTTCAAGATGAACAATTAACCCCACACATACAACACCCTACACCAGTAAATCTCCCCTGTTATATTTGCCAAAAGAACATTCCCAACATTGTAGTTTTAACCACAGACCTACAAATCCCTAGAATTCACTTGTTCCTTCCCCAACCCTTGCCCCCAGTTTCATGGATAGTCCAACCCAACACTCCTACCATACTCCCTCTCACAGACCAGCACTGCCAAATCCAATCACATCACTGCACCACTGTCACACTCATCCACTGAACAAATACACACTTCCACCTTATCATAGATTTTTGTCTATATGGGCAAAAAGTTACTTTTTTAAAAAAAGTTCTGTGTTCTTTGATGGATTTTGAGCTCAAAGTTTCACTGGCAGATTTATTTCTTTGTATTCAAGTCTGAGTTGTCTGTTGTAAAATACACTATGACTTTCATATTATTTTCTTCTCCATGTAAGAATATTAATACTGTGTAAGGAATGATGCCTTACTGAAGAAATTCCCTCCTTCCTGACACTGAGAGGTCTTGATACAGTGTGAATCCTCTCATGTTTTGCAAGTGTTATGTGAATTAATGAATTCTCTTGATATTCTTTGAATAACTTCTCCAACATGATTTATGTCCAATGGGCTTTGTTCTCCTAGTAAATATTTTGAATCTTATTTTGTGTTTTTGTGGTTATTCCTGCTCTGAGTTTTCTTCTGGTGTTTGGATGAATAATAGTGCAAAATGATTTCAGACCCAGGACTTTTCTCATAGGAATTGATTCATTTTGTTTAAAGGATAAATTGTAAATTAAGAATCATTATTGTGGCAGTTTGAAGTTCCTTTATGAATCCCAAAAAGATAAAGATTATGTTTACGAACTAATCCATTCCTGGTGATCTGAGACCCTTTGTTGGACTATGCCAGTGAGGTGTCACGCAGGTTGAGTCTTCACACTCTTGTTAGGTCTGATAAAAATGGAGATACAGAGAAGGACATACACAAGAAAAAGTAGCTTCCATATTTGATCGTACCAGGTGAAAGAAAGGACTCCAGTGTTGTCTACAGCTGAAGAAAGTCAGAGAAGCCCTAGAAGACTGAGAAAGGATGCCCAGAAAGAGACACCCTATGGCTGCTTACCCACAGCTGAGCTCCAGGAGACAGTAGATTCTGGATGGGAAGGTGAAGACATTGGCAGAGTTGGTGGCCATCTTTCTTTATGATGTGGCAGCTGATTTGATAAAAAATCATCTTTGTTGATGCCTTGTTGGGACATTTCATGGCCTTGGAACTATACACTTTTATCACAAATAAAATGCCATTTTAGAAGAAAACCCTATCTGGTACTTTGCATCAGCAGTGCTTTGGCAGACTAAAACAATTATAAATTATAAATTAAGGCATTTATACATTGATTCGATACATAGAATTTCTCATATGTGTTTTCCCTGTTTATTTTTTATTATCAGTTAGAGCTGTGGTTGAATTAATTTCCACATTCATTACATTTGGGTTGTGATTACTGTGATACCATATATGGTTTGACAATCTACTAAATTTGTTGGTACATGAATTGCATTCACACAGATACTCGCCAGTATTGAAATCACTTGGGTGGATTGATTAAAGTCTCTTACATATTAATTACAAAGAAAGTGTTTCTCCAGTGTGAGCCCTCCAGTAAATTTAAAAATTAAAGCTATGGCTGAAGTCTTTTCATTTTCAAAATATTTATAGCATGAGTTCCCTCAGTTCATCTAAGGTAAGAACATTGACTGACAACTATACCATATTCATGACATACATACAGTTTCTCACCAGTGTTACACATTACCTAAATTCATAAAAATAAAATATTTCACACATAGATCACATTCTTATGATAATTCTCCGATGTGTTTTCTCATATTTCCTAAAGCCTGAATATCTATTGAAGGCATTCCCACATAGATTGCATTCAAAGGGTTTCTATCCATTATGAGTTCTCCCATGACATCAACCATCTATTTCAGGTTCTTGCACATACATATCGTAGTGTCTATCTCCAGTATGAATCCTCTCATATCATCTAAGAAAAGAACAAACTGTGAAGGCTTTTACACATGGTTGACATTGATTCTGTTTATTTCCAGTGATAGTTCTCTCATGTTGTCGAAGGTTACATATATTAAATGTTTTCCATAATATATGACAACTATATGATTTCTCTCCAGAATGATTTATCTTGCATTTTCTAAGGGTAGAAATTTCACTGAATGCTTTCCCACATGTCCAGATATTCATGTAGTTTCTCTCCAGTGTGAAGTCTGTCACTTTTTCTAAAGTTAGAACAGGTATTAAGGGATTTTCCCACTTATATACATAAGTGTATATGGCATACATATCACTTATTTTCAATACTAACACTCTCGTTCCATTTATGGTCATGTATTTTATCAAATGTTTTCTCACATTGATGGCATTCATTTTCTTTCTCTCCAATGTGAATTCCATTATATTGTCTGAAGACAAAGATTCAAAAAAGATTTCTCACATAGATGCCATATAGAAAATTTACTTCTACTGTGAATTTGTTTATGTTGATTGAAAGAAGACTGGTCCCTGAGGATTTTTCCAAAATATTTGCTAACATAGGGTTTCTTTCCTAAGGCAGTAAACTCACCTTGACTCACTATGGATCTCTGATTGAAACATTTCCACAATCACCATATTCAATGGGATTCTGTCTTCTGTGTTATTTCTGATTTTGTGAAATTGATGAGTGATTCTACATATTTCTCCATACACATTAATTTATTCATTTCTTCTTTTAAAGTGGAGTCTTAAGATTTATTTATTTACATTTCTAGTTTTTTAAAAATATGCTTAGATTACATAAATGTTACACAAAAAAAATACGGATTCCCATATGCTCCTCCTCCCACACTTCCCATAACCTCCCACATAAGCATTCCTCATTAGTGTGACATATTAATTGCAATTGATAAGCATGTCCTGGGGCTTTGTCATTAAGCAAGGACCATAGTTCACATTGTAGACCACACTCTCTCTCACACAGTTCTGCATGCTATATGATGACATAAAATAGCCGGTATATGTTGTTTCAATGTCACTCAAGACAATTCCCAAGTCCCAAAAAAGCCCCAGTATTAAAACTGCATTTTCCTCTCCCTTCCCCCAGAGTCTCCAGTGGCCACTGGCTCCACATCAATGTTGTAATTTCTTCCATTGCCTGAATCAAAATATGTCTATAGTAGAATACCAGTAAGCCCACTATAGTCCATACCTCTTCCCCCAGTCCTGAGGAGTCTGGGATGGTGATGTCCACTCCACCTCCAAATGAGAGGGGGCTTATATCCTATGGGGAAGATGGATGGGATAATGCTGCCTGCAGCTGCAGACTCTTTCCATTCCCTGGGATGACTGTTGTCAGTCATTTCCCTGCCAGTTGTCCTGGGTGAGACCAATGAGCTGTGGAGTAGGAGTTGCTCCTCCACCGAGGCTCTGGGCCCAGCTGACACATGGACAGCCCAAAGACTCACATCTCTGGATGTACATCGACAAACTCCAGCATCAAGTGTAGGTTTGAATAGAAGGGAAAGATGAGCCATGTACAGGGGAGACATAATTCAGTCCAACTCTGTCATTCTAAGGAGCACAAACTCTAAAGTAGGGCCCACTGACAAAGCACCAAATTTGGAGCTATCTACCCTGACATAGGACCTGGGTGTCTCCAGAGCCCTCAGCAGCCCCTATTTTTGGTGATATCCACTTTGGAATTTTATGAGATCCTACAGAGATGTGCATCAGCCTTACCTCTGGGATGAACCCCCAACTCATTTTGAAGTCTCAACCATGTAAACTAATTTGTCTTTACCTTTCCCCCTTTCTTCAAGCTCTTTTTCCAGTTGCATTGCCAGTTGGTGCTTGGTAGTGCCAGGGAGGCTCATCCCCAGGAGTCATGTCCACACTGGGAGGAAGGTAATGCATTCATATGCTCATGTTGGCTTAGAGAGAGGCCACATTTGAGCAACAAGGAGGCTTTCAGGAGGCAACCCATAGGCACCCCATAACAATAGCCTAAGTTCCAATTTCAAGAGCAAAGTCTCATAAGGCTAGTCATCAATATCAAGGGCCCATCAGTGGGTCATCCTCCCTCACCAGTTACTGCCTCTGTACTTGGGGGACTGTTGCTGCTCCATTAGAAAATGTGGCAGACCTCTCCAGGATGGGAATTCAGTATTCTCTTATTTATTGAGTGATTCTTCACCCGCTGTTACAATGCCCTGTGAACATTTGAACATTTTTATATACCTTATACTTATGGTCAGGTGACCTCCTCCCATGCATCCCCCATCACTGACACCCCATACCAAAGGATCCTCCCCTGCCCCAGTTGTAACCCTTCTGTGATCCAAAGCTTCTTCAATGATGAAGCCATTACAATAGCTGAATACAATTAATTGGAAAATGAAATAATAATGATAAGTTTACATTTAAGAAATAAAATACATAAAAATTGAAAAAAAAAACTAAAAATTAAATTAAATTAAATGATTGGGATATTTAAAAAAAGAAAAATATTTTTAAAAATTTTTTGGCCTTTTGCCTTTCATCACAGCAATATCTGATGTCCAAACTATACTATGGCACCTTCCCCCTCTCATTCCCCAGTGTCTCACCATTTTTCATTTTGTTTTCAAAGAAGTTTTAGGTCACAACAAAGTCACTCACAGAATACAGGAGACTCTCATATACCCAATATCCTCCCCCTTTCCTCCTCCCATTTTAGTACCTTTTTGTATGTGGATGGTAGCATTGTTATAAGTGATATACAAATAGTGAAATGTAGCTACTAAACAGCATCAATGGATTACACTATGGTTTATATTTTAGAACATACTCTTTTATAAATTTGATGATATTTACCATGTCCATCACTGTATGGTAATGAAGAACTTTTCCACTGACCACTAAATACCCCTGCTTTGATCTATTCTATACCTCCCACCCCATCCACTCGGAGCCCATGTCAACCCTCTGTCTTGACCGGTTGGATGACAAGATTCTTAGTTACATGCAACAAGAGGTCTTGACACACTGGTTTGTCCTTCCCTATTAGGAGCTGCCCTTTCTCTTGAGAGACAACCAGCTGTCTATTTCTGAACAAATCAGTACTCCCAAAGATGAGAATCCAACTCCTTCCCACTCATTATGTGGGTATCCACGCACTGATACAATATATTATGACAGAATGAACACTCACACACTCCCTAGAAGCATGCTCCAGGTGCACCCTGTCACAAATATCCCCACCCAACCAACATGCTAAACCAGTGACCCTTTCTTGTCATATTGCCATAAGAGCATTCCCACCTCTGTACTTTCAACCTCATACTCACACATCCACAGTGTTCACCTAGTTCTTATGCCAACCCTACCCCAGTATCCTGGGCCTTCTAACCACACTTCCCAATCCACCCACCTGTCAACATTGCACCACCAAACACAATAATATCTCTACCCTCCTTTACTATCCCTTCAATACACAAATGCCTTTCCCATTTCTCTATTTATATAAACATGGTTAATATCCTTGAACTTACCACTGAAGTGATGGTAGGTGTGGCTTTCTGTTAATATATTGCATTGATAATATATTAAAGTAATAGCAATCTATCACTTTCCCATAGATTACATCCCAAAGGGTGATGGCTCACAAACTTCTCTTCACTTTCTATTGCTTGTAAACCTATCTTACAGGCAATAGCTCTCTGAGACTGCTCAATTTCCTTAACTCATATAGGTGAGGCCATGTACTGTTCATCCTTCATTGCCTGGCTTGCTTCACTCAACATAACATCTTCAAGATCCATCCATGTTATCCCATGTGTTAGCATTTTATCCCTTCTTACAGCTGAGTAATATTTCATTGTATGTATGTACCACGTTTAGTTTATCCATTCATCTGTTGATGGACACCTGGGTTGATTCCAACTTTTGGCAATAGCGAACAATGCCGCTATGAACATTGGTGAGCATATATCTGTTCATGGTTTTGCTTTCAATTCTTCTGGATATATACCCAGAAGTGGAATCGATGGATCACTTGAAAGATCTATAGATAGTTTATTGAGGAACTACTAAATGGTCCTCCACAGTGGCTGGACAATTCCACAATCCCACCAGCAGTGGATGAGTGTTCCCATTCTTCCACATCCTCTCCAACACTTATATTCTGCTGTTTTTTCAGTAGTCACCATTCTAATGGGTGTGAGATGGTATCTCATTGTAATTTTGATCTGCATTTCCCTAATAGCTAGTGATGCTGAGCATTTTTTAATGTATTTTTTAGCCATTTGTATTTCTTCCTTGGAGAAGTGTCTTTTCAGGTCGCTTGCCCATTTTTTAAATGGGTTGTTGGTCCTTTTATTTTTGAGGTTTTGGATTTCTTTATATATGCAGGATATTAGGCTCCTATCATATAAATTGCTGCCAAATATTTTCCCCATTGGGTAGGCTGCCTTTTTATATTCTTGATAATGTCCTTTGAGGTGCAGAAGTTTTTAATTTTGTGGAGATCCCATTTATTTATTTTTTCTTTTGCTGCTCATGCTTTGGGAGTGAAATTCATGAAACCATTTCCTATTACAAGGTCCTGTAGATGCTTCCATACATTATCTTCCAAGGTCTTTATGGTTTTGGCTCTTATATTTAGATCTTTGATCCATCTTGAGTTGATTTTTGTATAATGTGTGAGATAGTGTTCCTCTGTTATTCTTTTGGATATGGATATACAGTTCTTTAAGCACCACTTGTTGAAGAGGCCATTCTTACCCAACTGAGCAGGCTTGGAGGTGTTGTTGAATATCAGATGACTGTATAAGCAAGGATCTATATTGGAACTCTCAATTTAGTTCCATTGGTCAGTATGTCTATCCTTGTGCCAATACAATGCAGTTTTGACCACTTTAGCTTTGTAGTATGTTTAAAGTTGGGTAGTGTGATACCTCCAACTTCATTTTTCTTTTTCTATGTCTTTGGCAATTCAGGGCCTCTTACCCTTTTAAATATATTTTCTAGTCTGTTTTTCCAATTCCTTAAAAAATATAGTGTTTTTTTTAATTGGAATTGCATTAAATCTGTAGATTTTTTGGGGGTAGGATAGACATCTTGATGATGTTTATTCTTCCTTTCCATGAACAGGGAATATTCTTCCATTTATTTAAGTCTTCTTTGATTTCCTTTAACAGTGTTGTGTAGTTTTCTGTATATAAGTCCTTTATCTTAAGTTAAATTTATTCCTAGTTATTTGATACTTTTAGTTAAACTTGTAAATGGTATTTTTTTATTTCTTCCTGAGATTGCTCATTATTGGTGTAAAGAAATGCTACTGATTTTTGAGCATTGACCTTATAGCCTGTGACCTTACTGAACTCCTTTATAGTTTCCAGAAGCATTGTTGTAGATTTCTCAGGGCTTTCTATGTATAGGATTATGTCATCTGCAAGTAGTGAAATTTTTAATTCTTCCTTTCCAATTTGGATGCCTTTTATATCTTCTTCTTCCCTCAGTCCTCAAGCAAGTACTTCTAAGACAATGTTAAACAGGAGTGGTGATAGTGGGAATCCTTGTCTTGTTCCCAATCTTAGAGGGAAAGCTTTTTGGATTTCACCATTGCACATGAGGTTAGCTGTGGATTTTTCAGATATACCCTTTATCATGTTCAGAAAGTTTCCTTCTATCCCTATCTTTTGCAGTGTTTTTTATCAGGAAAGGGTGCTGTATTTTGTTGAGTGTTTTTTCTGTATCTGTAGAAATGGTCATGTGATTTTTTTCTTTCAATTTGTTTATGTGGTGTATTACATTGATTTTCTTATGTTGAACTATCCTTGCATACCCAGGATGGAACTCACTTGGTCATAGTGTTTAATTCATTTGATATGTTGTTGAATGAGATTAGCAAGTATTTTGTTGAGGGTTTTAGCCTCTATGTTCATTAGAGCGATTGGTCTGTAAGTTTCCTTTCTTGTGGCATCTTTGTTTGTCTTTGGTATTAGGGTAATGTTGGCATCATAGAATGAGTTAGGCAATGTTTCTTCTACTTCTATTTTTTTAAGAGATTAAGCAGGATTGGTGTTAGTCCTTTCCAGAATGTTTGGTAGAATTCACCTGTGAAGTGATCTGGTCCTGGGCTGTTCTTAGTTGGGAAGATTTTGATGCATGAGTTTATTTCTTTACTTGTAATTGGACTGTTGAGTATTCATTTCTTAACATATGAATTCTAGACTAACCATTCAATTATACTCTCCAATTAAAATGTTACCAATCTTATTTAAACACAGCCATGTTAATCTTTGGCATACATAAAAAGTTGTTCTTTTTCAGCATCTCTAATGGCAAGTGATCTGATCAATTTTGAGGAGTTCTTTAAGTTTCAAGGCAAGATATATGAATCAGGTTTATGCAATTGTATATTTGCAAGGCTTCAGATTATAATTTTGAGCTCAGATTATTTTTTCCCTAAATGAAACAATACAAGATATTTTTCTTGATCAGCACTTAATCCAACTTTATTGACAAATGTGATTTTGCTGAATTATTTACTTATGCCTTTCCCATTTCTCTATTTATATAAACATGGTTCATATCCTTGAACTTACCACTGAAGTGATGATAGATGTGGCTTTCTTTTAATATATTGCGTTGGCATCATTTCTACTTTTGTAAGGTCATTTTCCTGCCTGAAATAATAAAAAAACTACCTTATTAGAGTCAAATTAGTGGAAAGAAAATGTAGGATTTTCCCAAGGTTCATATGAGTATATTTCAAGCATTGATTTTTAGCTTGGGAAATAAATTCAAATTAAGGAATACTCTAGGTCACTTTTAGTTAAAAAGGATTTAAAAGGTTGAAATATGAGAAGAATGAGAAGAAAATGGGGATTTGTGCAGGAAAGAAGGGGGAAAATCTTCAAGGATGGAGATCAGGAAAACGGTCTTTGTGTGAAAATTTAATTCCAGTAGTATATGAATATCCCTATCCCTAAAGTCAAATAAACTTGAATACAGTTTGAAAAGTTCAAGAAATAATGACACCATAGGAGGAAATTTTCTCACATATCCTCATTTATATTTCAGAACATATAAGTCAATGGAATATTGCAAATACGAACAACTGACTTTTCAACAAATCAATTTTATTGTTACATATTAATAAAGCATAACTCCATCTCGAGTCAAAGATTCTAGACCAAATACAATCAAAGGTATTTGGTGTAATCATATATTTGTGCATTCATCACCCCAATCATTCCCAGAGAACTTTCATCATTACAGTAATAATAATAAACAAAAAACAAACGAACTCATCACCCACAATCCCTCTGTGCCTCACCTACCATACATAGCAGCTATTCTTTTTCCTTCTCTCTAGTATATTTGTATTTATACTTTGTAAAACATCTTATATATGCAATATCCCCCATATTCGTGTTTTACATACCTATACAGTCCCATGTTACAGTTTTTAGCTTTACTTCCAGCAATATACATGACCTTAGACTTTTCCCTTTCAACCACTCTCATACCCATACAATAGCACTGCTAGTAACAAACACCATGATATTCTTTAAACATTTCTATTCACTTCTAAAGATTTATAAACAAACTTTTTACCAATTCTGCACAGATTAACACTCAGCTTTCCATTCTCTTCCATCCTTCTGTTTTCTGGTGTGTTATATTCTCATAATTCTCTCCCTGAGTTTACACAATATATTTATTTCACAAGAGTGCAATCATACAGTGTTTGTCATTTTGAATTTGGCTTGCTTCCCTCATCAACAGTTGATATTTTTAAAAGTATCTACTCACTCACTGATTAATCTCCTCCACATACTTAAACATATGTTCCTGGAGCTCACCTGTAGTCATGTTTGGGGAAATTCTATATCTTCTCTCCACAGTCCCTCTCTTTGTACCACTTTGTACACTACATTTGATTTGAAGAGCTGATACACTGTAGCATGGAATAGATAAAAGGATTTTGAGTTCTGTATTTTAGCAGTGCATGAAAATAAAATCAGGGCAGTCTATTGAGGGAGAGTAAGGTAATCATTGAAGGTGTACCATGGGAAAAGTTCCTAGAATACCGGACATTGAGAATCCTTCAATAGTAAATGAGTAACTCTTTACTTTGTACCCAAACTCAGTGAGAATGCTGGTTGTTAATGTCTATATACAAGTTCAAACACAGACTTCAAAATACTCACACTTCTCAAACATAGAGAAATTCTATGTTTCCACAGTGGCTGCCAATAATTTCAAAAAAGAATCTAATAAACATAAACTACAATAGAACACTGTAAGTCCAATGTGGAAAATGATATGCAAATTATTTTTATTACTGTGATCTAAAATATCAGCATAATGCATAGAGCAGAATAATTACTTATAAAATATTTAACCAATATATTTATGTATTCAAAAATATTTATTATGTTCCCAACATTGTTCTAGTTTGATGATTAAATGTCAAGAAGGTGTGAAATTTGGTTAAGAAAATTACATTCTACTGAGTTTAAAAAGAATATATAAGTAAAAATTAAGGAAACATTTCTTTTAGGTGGTTGTGCATGTTACAACTAATAAGGACTGCAATTAGAGTAATAAATGGGGAAGCACTTCTAAATATTTCTTGGATAGATAGATTAGATAGATTGATAGCATGGTAGTTTGAACTTTTGGTAAACCTTGGAAAAGATCATGTCCATAAATCTATATCATTCTTGTGTGTCTGAAACTATTGTCAGTGAGATCTTTAGATTAGATTATTTGAGTTAATGGACTTTGGTTTAGATTACTTCAGTAAGGCATAAGCCAGGGTGAATGTTCATATTCTCCTTGGAATAATTCATAAATAAGATGAATACAGAGAGAAACACAGACAGGAGCATACAGAGAAATGCCCGGAATCTGTAAGAGAAAGACCCAGAAGTCAGAAACTGTGGGCAATGAAGCCCAGAGGAGAAAGCAGAAATCAGCAACTGCTGTCATGTGCCTTGCCATGTGACAGAGGAGTCCAGGACGGCCAGATATGATCTGGTCTTTGGGAATGATGCCTTGATTTGGACACTTTTCTCAGCCTCACACATGGCTCATCTGTCCCTCTTATTTAAACCTATACTTGGTGCTGGAGTTTGTAGGTGTACATCCAAAAGACACAAGTCTTTGGGCTTTCCATGTACCAGCTGGGCCCAGAAGCTCAGTGGAGTTGCAACACCTACTCTACAGCTCAATGGACTCACCCAGGAAAACTAACAAGGAGATGTGATGGGCAATGACCATTCCAAGTAACCAAGAGTGTCTGCATCTGCAATCAAGATAGTCCCATCCATCTTTCCCATGGAATATAAGCCCCCTCTCAATTAGAGGTGGAGTAGACATCACCATGACAGAATCCTCTGGATTGGGGAAAGAACTATCAACTAGATTGGACTTACTGGTATTCTACTATAGATATATTGATTCTAGCAATGGAAGAAATTACATCATTGATGTACAGTCAGTGGCCACTAAAGGCTCTGGGGGCAGGGAGAGGGAAAAACAGTGGTAATATGGGGGCTTTTGGGGGACTTGGGAATCATCCTGAGTGGCATTGCAATGACAGATATAGGCCGTTTTCTATCATCATATTACATGCAGAACTGTGTGGCAGAGAGTGTAGACTACAATATAAACTATGGCCCATGCTTAATGGCAAAGCCCCAGGATGCATTTATCAGTTGCAATGAATGTGCCACACTTATGAAGGATGATTACGGGGGAGGGTGTGGGAGGTGTGGCAAGTGGGGCATATGGGAATCCCTGTAATTTTTCTGTAACATTTATGTAATCCAAGTATCTTTTAAAAAATAAAAAAATATTATTAATAAATAAATAAATAAAATGCAAAAAAACACACAAAAACTGTAAGCATACAGCCTAATATATACCCATTGTAAAAGCCAACCCATTTCTGGTATATTGCTTTCAGAAATTTTAGCAAATTATAATGTATGATAGATATAGAAAGATATAGATATAGATATAGATATAGATATAGATATAGATGATATAGATATAGATATAGATAAATTTAGAGAATTACCTATTGAGACAAAATGATTTATATCCTCTAACATTACATCTCTGCACAGCTTTCTCTGGTATGTGTCCAACAGGGTGAACTCTTCCTTGGTTAAACTATAGCTATGCCTTTGAAAGTCATGACTCCTAAAAGATCAGACATTTGTGTTCAGACAGGGCCATTACTACCAATGTCTAAAGTAGGATGGTCACTTGACAGAACTGAAGAAGTGGGACCTGTGTGTATGGAAAGCTCAAACTGTTTTTTGGATTCCAGTCAGATCATTCTCTGTGGTGGCCTACCATGAGGCTTTCACATACACACTCTAAATATATAAATCTTCATTAGAAATGTGATCACATGACAGGTGGTGTGATATAACCTGGACATTTCCCAATAGACAGATAATTTTGATTTCCTGATGGTTATTATATAATTTGTATTTGAGCATTCAGGATATAAACAATATTCTCCAATAATTTCATGTGAAAATATAAACTTATCCAAGGCAAATGATATCCATGATATGTCACTTTTAAACCATGACCATGCTTAGATTATTTCCCCAGATGACCTCAGTTTCCTCTCTTTTATAAAATGTTTTAAAAGCCTGTTATCAAATGAACTAATCAGAAATGTGCTTCCTATCAAAATATGAGTCGTAGTCTATTTTCCATTACAATGGCAGTTGACTTGGAAGAACATGAAAACATTGAGTTTTGCAAACAGCATTCAGAGTTATAGAATGTTCTGGGAAAGGCGAAATTATAGATAAAGTAAAACACCAGTGGTTGCCAGTGATTTTGGAGGGTGTGAATACATGAGGCAGAGGAGATGTTTAGGGCAATGGGACTAGTCTCTTTGATCCTTTAATTGTGGATGCAGGATATTTTTCATTTTTTCAAAAACACATAGAGTTCAGCACAAATACTGAACAATAAAGTTAAGTATAGACTTTTAAAAAACATGACTATATCAATATTGGTCAGTCAATTCCAACAAATATGCCATACAAATTGAAGAACTTAATAATAGAGGAAAGTGTGCAATAGGAAAGAGCATATGTGAAAATTGTATTTTCTGCTTAAATTTTCTGTAAGCCTAAAACTGCTCTACAAATAAATTATGGTAATATAAAGAAGATACATACCCACTTGTTCTCAACCATCCTTGCTCAGCTCTTTTCTTTTTCCTGTCTCTCTGTATTTCCCATTCTGGACCTTCATACATATTGAGCCATATGATACCCAGGCTTCTGTGAGTGATTCCTTCACTTACTATAATGTTTCCAAGATCTAGTCATATTTTAACCTGCATCAAGACTCCATACTTTTCTATACCCAAATAATATTCCATTGTGTGGCTACACTATCTTGCATTTATCCATTAGTTGATGGACATTTGTGTGCTTTCCACAATTGTATATTATCAATTGTGTTACAAGAAAATTCATGCAGAAGTTTCTTTTTTTGTGGACATACATTTTTATTTCTCTTGGGATAGGCTTAAAAGTGGATTTGCTGTGACATATGTTACTCTATGTTTCATTTATTGAAGTAATGGCCATCGTTTTTGTTTCTATTCTTCCAAATGGATGGGAATTGGTATGCAATTGTGGTTTTGAATTACACTTCCCTGATAACTAAACATGTCAGCCTCCTTTTCATGTTCTCATTAGTCATTTGTATAACTTCCTTTGAAAAATGTATATTCTAATCCTTTGCTTATTTTTTTTTTATTATTGAGTTGTAAATGTACTTTATATGTTATTTAATTTTGTCTTATTAAGTATGTGATTTGCACCCATTTTTCTCCCATAATGAATGTTTTCCTTTCACTTTCTTGAAGCTTTTCTTTAAAGCAGGAAGTTTTGTATTAATTTTTGAATAAAGTGTTAGCCAGAAGTCATCTTTCTTTATTTTAGATGTGCATATCAAGTTCTCCCATCACCAATTGTTGACTAAACTGTTCTGTCCCTGATGGATGGACTTGACATCCTTTGTCAAAATCAATGGACAATAGATACAAGGGTGTATTTCCAAACTTTCAGGTTGACTACGTTAGTCAGTATATCTATCTTATACAGATGACATGCTGCTTTGTTTTATTTATTTATTTATTTATTTACCACTGTAGCTTTGTAATATGCTTTAAAGTCAGGAAGTAAGAGTCCTCAAACTCTGGTATTCTTTTTCAAGATATTTTTGACATTTCAGGGACACTTGCCATTCCAAATAAATTTGATAATTGGCTCTTTCATTGTTGTAGTGTAAGCTGAGGAAATTTTTATTGGGATTAAGTTGAATCTTTAATCAATTTGAGTAAAATCAACATCTTAACAATATTTTCCCTTCTAATTCATGAACATGAAATGTCCTTCATTTATTTAGATATTCTTTGATTTATTTTAGCAATGTGTTTAGCTTTCTGAATACAGGTCTTTTGTGTCCTTGGCTAAGTTTATTTCTAAAATTTTAATTATTTTAGTTGTTATTGTAAATGGAATTTTGTTCCTCATTTCTTCCTCATTTTGCTCATTGCAAAGTGTGGAAACACTATTGATATTTGCATGCTAATCTTGTATTCTGCAAATTAGCTGAACTTGTTTATTAGCACTAACAGCTTTGTAGATTGGGTGGGGGGGTGCTAGATATAGGATAATGTCATCTGCAAACAGCAAAATTTTACTTCTTTCTGTCCTATTTGGATGTCTAATTCTTTTTCCTGCCTAGTTGCTATAGCTAGGTATTTTTGCAAAATATTAAAAAAGAGAAGTGACAGTGGGCATTCTAGTCTTCTTCCATATCTCAGTAGGAAGTATGTCAGTCTTTCACCATTGAAATCTGTGTTAGCTGTTGGTTTTTCACATATGCCATTTATCTTGTTGAGAAGTTTCCTTCTATTCCTTTTAATGTGTTTTTATAAAGGATGTTGTATTTTGTCAAGTGCCTTTTCTGCATTAATCAAGATGTCCATGTCATTTTTATCCTTTTATTTGTTAATGTGGTACATTACATTAATTGATTTTCTTGTGTTGAACACTTTTGCACACCTGCTATAAAACCCAATTGATCATTGTGTATAATATTTTTAATGTGCAGTTGGATTAAGTTTAAAAATATTTTGTTGAGCATATTTGCATCTACATTAGAGAGTTTTGTATTTAAGTTTCATTTCTTGTAGTATCTTTATCTGGCTTTGGTATTACAGTGATGTTGGCTTCATAGAATGAGTTAGGTAGTGTTTTCTCCTCTTCAATTTTTTGGAAGAATTTGAGGTGTACTGGTATTAATTCTTCTTGGAATAATTTATAGAATTTACCTGTGAAGCCATCCAGTCCTGGGCTTTGCTCTATTGATAGTTTGTTAATGACTGATTCAATTTCTTTACTTGTGATTTTTCTTTTGAGATTTTCTATTTCTTCTAGGGTCAGTGTAGTTTGTTCAAGTTTCTATAATATTGAACATTTCATCTTAGTTAGTGAGTTTGTTGGCATACAGTTGTTCATAGTATTCTCTTATGATGTTTATATCTGTGGTATCAGTAATAAACTGTCCCCTCTCATTCCTGATTTCATTTGCATTTCATATCTTTTTATCTTTGTTGGTCTAGCTAAGGGTTTGTCAAATTTGTTGATCACCTCCAAGAACAAACTTGATTTTATTCTTTCTCTCTGTTGATTTTTTTGCTCTCAATTTCATTTATTTCTGCTAAATTGTTGTTATTTTTTTTCTTTCTGCTTGCTTTGTGATTAGTATGCTGTTCTTTAGCTAGTTCCTTCAGGCATGTAGTTATGTCTTTGATATTAGTTCTTTCTTCCTTTTTAATGTATACGATTGGGGCTATAAATTTCCCTCTTAGCACTGCCTTTGCTGCATCTCAGAAGTTCTGATATGTTGGTTTCTCATTTTCATTAATCTTGAAATAGTTACTGATTTCTTTAGCAATTCTTCTTTTACTCACTGATCATTTGAGTGTCTTATTTACCCTACATAAATTTATGGATTTTCCAGTCTTCCTCCTCTCTTTGATTTACAGCTTCATTGCATTATGATCAGATAAAGTGTTTTATATAATTTCAATCATTTACAATGAATTCAGACCTGTTTTGTGACCTAGCATGTGGCCTCTCTTTGAGAAAGATCCATGTACACCTGGGAAGAATATATATCCTGCTGATTGGGAATGTAATGTTTTGAATATATTTGTTAGGTCTATTTGGTTTATCATTATTATTTAAGCTCTTTCTTTCTTTATTGATCTTCTGTCTAGATGTTGTAGCCAATGATGAGAGTTGCACATTGAAGTCTCCAAATATTATTGTAGGGACATGTATTTCTACCTTCAGTTTGGCCACTGTTTGCCTCATTTATTTTGTGGAACACTGGTTAGGTATATAAATACTTATGATTGTTATTATTTCCTAGTGGATTGTCCCTTTTATCAATATATAAAATCCTTCTTTGTATTTTAAAACAACTTTGCTTTTAATGTCTATTTTGTCTGATATCAGTAGAGCTACCCTAGCTTATTTTGGTTACTGTTTTAATGGAACATCATTTTCCAGCCTTTCACTTGAAACTTCATATTCAAAGGACAGTTTTGCCAGATATAGAATTCTTGGCTGCCAGTTTTTCCTTTCAGTTTCTTAAATAGAGCATACCGATGCCTCCTTGCCTCCATGATTTCTGATGAGAAGTCAGCATTTAGTCTTATTGGATATCATTTGTAAGTGATTAATCATTTTTCTCTTACTGCATTCAAAATTGTCTCTTTATTTTTGGCATTTAACATTATCATTAGTATCTGCCTCTGTGAAGGTCTAGTCAGATTAATTTGTTTGGGGTCTGTTGTGCTTCTTGGACATGGATATCTATGTCTTTCAAAAGACTTAGGAAATTTTCAGTCATTATTTCCTCAAGTATTCTTTCTGCCCCCTTTCCCTTCTCTCATCCTGGAATACTCATGATGTATGATTGTGTACTTTGTGCTGTCATTCAGTTCCATGATACCCTGCTTTTAATTTTTGTCATTCATTTCTCTGCCTGTTCTTCTGTCTGATTTCAGAAGATCCTTTTTTCTAGCTCACTAATCCTTTCTTCTTTTTCTTCAAATCTGCTGTTGTATGCCTCTAGTGTATTTTTATTTCATCTATTGTGCTTTTCTTTCTCATAAGATCTATTATTTTTTGTCTGCTTTCAAATTCTTCTTTATGTTCACACAGTGTCTTCTTAATATTCTTAATCTTCTTTGCCACCAACTTAAAATCATAAGGAGATTGTTTGATAATCTTTGATTAGTTGTTTCAAATCCTGTATCTCATCTGGAGATTTAATTTGTTCCTTTGACTGGGCCATATCTTCTTGTTTCTTCATGCAGCATGTAATTTTTTTTACTGGTTTCTAAGCATCTGATTTTTTAGAATTTATTTATTTTGGGGGTCATTTCTCTCTCTTGCTTAGGGTTTCTGTCTATTGGTTTTGTGCTAAAGATCATCTATAACACTCGATTCAACTTATTTTAGTCCTTTAGGTTTTTTCAGCTCTTATTCATATGATTCTTGCCCTGAATATATGATACAATTTTTGAGATTGCACTATTTGTGGGATTGTTTCATTGGCAGGAGTGAGCTTCCTTTCCTATTCCTCTTCTGAGAATGCTAATCTGCTCTGTTTGTTTTTACTTGCTACATATTTTTAACATTAATATTCATTAAAATGAAAGAGGACTGTATTAGTCAGTCAAAGAGGCACTAATGCAAAATACCAGAAATGGGTTGGTTTTTATAAGGGTATTTATTTGGGGTAGAAGTCCACAATTACCAGGCCATAAAGCATAAGTTTCTTCCCTCACCAAAGTCCTTTGCCACGTGTTGGAGAAAGACAGCTGCCGATGTTTGCCATGGTTCAGGCTTCTCGGGTTTCTCTCTTCCCGGGGCTGCATTTCTCTCCAGGCTTACCTCCTGTGTTTCCTCCACAAGGTCAGCTGTAGACTATGAGGCTCTCTAGGCTTTTCTTCACTCCACAAGGCCAGCTGTGAACTCTCAGGTGAATGGTTCATCTCTGTCCTGGGACCTTCTGTCCAACATCAAAACTTCAACATCAAAACTGCTCTCTCCAACGGCCATCCCAATAAATGGAGAAAGTATGTAGCTGCAGGCAGGATAATCCGATCCATCATACCCATGGGATATAAGCCTCACTTGGAGGTGGAGTGGATATCACTCTCCCAAACTCCTCAGGATTGGGGGAAGAGCTATGGACTAGAGTGGACTTAATGGTATTCTGTTGTAGACATATTGTGATTCAAGTAATGGAAGAAATTGCAACAGTGAGGTGGAGCCAGTGGCCACTGGACAGTTTCAGGGCAGGAAAGGGAAAAGGAGTTGTAATACAGGAGCATTTTTAGGACTTGGGAATTATCCTGAGTGATATGACAATGACAGATATAGGTCATTTTACATCAGCATATAACATGCAGAACTGTGTGGGAGAGAGTGTGGTCTACAATGTGAACTATGGTCCATGCTTAATGGCAAAGCCCAGGATGTGTATATCCATTGCAGCTGAGGTGCCACACTAATGAAAGATGTTTTTTGGGGATGTTATGGGAAGTGTGGGAGGTGGGGAACAAGGGAATCCTTGTAATTTTTGTGTAACATTTATGTAATCTAAGTATCTTTTAATATATATATATATATTTAT